>APFE031255609.1:4989-32952 GCA_000404065.3 Pinus taeda | reverse complement strand
TTCTTAAATTAATAATTATTTTATTTCAATTTTATAACCTATGATAATAAATTATTTTTGGATCATCTAACAAAAATCTCAATCTGGATTCGCATGCCTCGGATTCCTGTGAAATTCTAGACAAGCGACACTCTCACTGTATTCGTCTCAAATTTGTGCGAATTATTGGATGTTGATACATCTTTTCTCAAAACTAAAGAACTAAAGGTCGCTAGAGCCTTAGTTCTTTTGGATATACGAGGAGGCATATGGAGTGAAACATAGATCATCCATAAGGGGATTTCACATACTCAATATCTATACTACGAAGATATACCATTCAAGTGCATACGTTCCCACAACCATGGTCATAACGTCCTCGAATGTAGACTACCATTCAAAGGCAAGTAGAGAGCTGAAAAAGTTCACTACTCTCATGGAGAGCCTGCCCCCATGGCTAAAGATCCAATTGTAAATTCCTCTCCACCCGAAAAAGACACAGGAGATGTAATGATGATCTGTCCTTCGACATCTCCCCCACGTTCAACTTCAGTTACAATGCACCAGCCTCAACAATCTATGTTTAGGTTTGCATCTCTAAAGTAGGTCATAGTCCCTACTCCACAGGGTCTATCTCCTCTCTTTAGTACTCTACCTTTTCACTCACTCTCTTCTTTTTTGGTCAATTCGTCTGTCTACATGTGTTTTTTTTCTTCACACGGGGGATAATATATGATTATGACATCTATTGGTCCTCTCACATATTGCTTGCCCTTAAGCTATGAAGACTATCCCCTCCTTTTTTGTCCCCCCTCCTTCGCCCATCCCCTCGCAAGAAGAATCATCCTCCCTCTTGAGGTCCTCTGAACCTCGTTATTTCTTTCGTCCTCGCCATCCCATTTCCTCTCTTCACCTTGGTGGCCTAGGTCATAACTCCTTAGATATTGCTACAGGGAAATGCAGAGGTCGTCATTCAAAACTTGTCTTAGCCCAGAACAAAGCCTTAGTTGATATGGCATTAGGGGAACAACTCTTCATTAATGGGGTACTTAGAGTAGCGAATACCCCTAGAGGGGTTAACTCATGATCATTTTTTCTTTCAACTACAACGGTTTGACCAACCATCCAAAACAACAAGCTCCCTGCCATTTGGTTGAATTCAAGGGAGCAGTTATCCTCCTTTTGCAAGAGACCTTGGGAGCAAGGGACTTTGTTTCAAGTGTTGGGTTGTGTTATATTTTTGGACCCTATATTAGGTGGGCGGACCTACCTATGGTTTTGTGCATGGATTTCACACATGGTTTTGGGTGCGATGGTTTTCGGTCCATGGTATTTTGTAGATCCGGTCAAGGGAACTATGATTATGTTATAATCTAAGGTTAATGGATTGGGGTTTATGGATGCTTCGACATGTATATATATGTATTGTAACATTGAAAGGAACGTAATGAAAAATCAATCTGGTAGTCCCGATTTTGGGATCCAGTGGCTGTGTATATTTGTTTTATGTGTTATGCCCTCGCTGTTGTTTATTTCTGTTTTTAGAATTCATGTGCAGGTAATTTCTGTACGGGGTTAAAACCTACATTAAGCACGCTAGATTTTTTTTTTTCCAGGATGACGCTTTACATGCACTAACCCTGGAGGTTGAGCGGGAGGCCAAGCGATAGGATGAAAACCCAGTTTCGTTAAAGCCCTCAATGTCTAAGAGATGGAATCAATTTTTGGTCTCAACTTCTGATAAGTGGAACTCAACTTTGATTTCCTTATTCTCAACATTTATGGTCCATCATAGGGCAAAATCCCCTTTTTGGATTCCCTTTCATAAAAACCATGCTTCTTTGAGGACAGTCTTATTATTGGGAGTGGGGGCACGCAGTGGGACCTCAATTTCTATATGGGTGTTACAGAAAGTTGGGGCCCCCATGCTTAGGACAATCCAAACTTAACCTATTTTTCCAGACTTCTAAGCAACCACAATCTCATTGACATTGAACCTGTCAAGCTCAGACCCACCTAGCAGAACACAAGAACTGGAGAGAATCGATTTGCTAAGTGCCTTGATCGGTTCTTACTTGCTAAAAAATTGGTGGACATAATGCTACTGATTAGACAATGGATCAAGGAAGGTGGTGTCTCGAACCACTCCCAAATCATGATGGAGTTTAAAGAAATGGGGCAAAAACCCCCTAGCCCTTTCAAATTAAATTCATCTTGGCTTAGTGGTGAGAGCTTTGTGGAGGTTGTGAAAACAACTTGGAGGCCTTTTGATCCCATGTTGACTATCCCAACAGGTGGACAATTCGCATATAACCTCAAATCAATGAAAGAGGCCACCATGAAATGACCAGGCAACAAAAGGCTAAGGGATAAACAAGAACTTAGAGAAGTGGAAGTTGATCTAAATACAATCTCTGAGGAAACTACTTAGGGTTATGATTAAGAGGAATCAAGGGAAATGATTCTACAAATAGAGGGGAGGAGGAAGAGCCATTGGCAAATATTGAAGCCACACAAAAACTAAAAAGTTGGACCATTTGTTTGGAGGATGGTGATGAGAACACCGAGTTTTTTCATAACTGCACCAAAGGGAGAAAAATGAGCAACATGATATGGAAGTTGAGGGACTTGGAGGGGGACACTGCCTCATCCTTCGAGGACCTCATAGAGATATGGATTAACCACTTCAACACCCTCTTCAAATATCCTCCCCAAATTTCCATAGTAAAGGTGGTGTTCTTGACCCTCTTCTTTCCTAGTTATGTTGATCTTGATGATAATGAACACTTAATGGAAGTTATTTCATTGGACAAGCTCAAGAAGGTTCTGAGCCACTTCTGAAAGGACAAAGGCCTAGGCCTAGATGGGTGGTCGATTGAGTTCTTTCTGGGGCTTTCTGACATCATAGGTGATGATCTTCACATGGTTATAGAAGAATCCAGATCTAGTGGCCACATTCATGCCTCTTTTAATTCCAATTTAATTACTTTAATCCCTACGTTTGATGATCCGACTTCTTTTGATGATTTCTACCCTATCTTGCTCTGCAACTATATTTACAAATTCATAGCCAAAATCATTGCCCAAAGGCTTAAACCCATCCTATCCAACTCTATTTCCAAGGAACATATTGCCTTTCTGGAGGGCATACAAATCCATGAATCCATAGGGGTTTCTTAGGAAGGCCTACACAGTCTAAAGCAACATCATCTGAAGGGAGGCATACTTAAAATCGACCTATCCAAGGCCTTTGATCGAGTTAGTTGGCTCTACTTCTGGTTCCTCCTTACCGACCTAAGATTTAGACCTAACTTTGTAAAATGGATCATAAGTTGTATTTCTTCAACTTCTTTTGTTATTCTCATTAATAGATATGCCTCCCCTTTTTTCAAAGTTGAATGAGGACTAAGGCAAGGATGCCCTCTCTCTCCCCTCCTCTTTCTCGTGGTGGTGGAAGGTCTCAACATATATCTGGAGGAAGCATGCAAAATGAATGGCCTTAAGGATATCAAGGTCCCCCCACTCTTCATATCACTCACCTCATTTTTGTATACAACGTCCTTATCTTCAGCAATGGCTCAGGAAGGGATGCAGGAGCAATCAAAGAAGTTATTGCACTCTTTGAAGTTGCCACAAGTATGGTTACAAATATCCATAAATCCTCCCTCACTCTTGTTGGCCTTAGCAAGGGTGAGATGAGACTCCACCAACATTATTTTCCTTTCAACTTGGGCGACCTAGAAAATGGATTCAAATACTTGGGATTCCTCCTCAAACCGAGCTCCTAATCCAATGTTACTTGGAGATGACTCCTAGCCAAAATTGAAAAAAATGATTAAATCTTGGAGTTTGCATTGACCATTTAGAGTAGGTTGATTGGTGCTTATCAAATTCATCCTAGAAGCCATTTCAGTTTACTATATGTCCCTATCTTGGATCCCAAAAGGCACCCTCAACAAGATTCATAAATTTTGTTACAATTTCTTATGGGATGGAACCTTAGAGCAATCTGCTTTTCCCTAGGTAAAATAGGCCACAATCGCTACACCTAAGGCATGGGCAGGATGGGGCTTGAAACATCTACCCTATTTTTCCCAAGCTCTAATAGCAAAAGTGCGTTGGAGGATCCTCTCTTCCTAGAGTTTGTGGAATATGGTTGTTTACAAAAAACATATCTCTCTCCTATCCCTCTAGGATTGGATTCGAAGTACCAAAAAAATAAGTAAAATTCATCCATTATATGGTGGGTTATTATAAATTCTTTCCCCCTCACTGAAAATAGACTAGCATGGAAATTGGGTGAGGGTTCTCGTCTCCTACTGGGAACAAACCCATTGGTCAAAAGCAACAATGCTTATAGCCTCCTTGAAGATTTAATCACAATTTTTCATGAAAAGGGGCTCTACACTCTTAATTAGGTTGCGACCCCCAACAAAATTTTCTCAAGGATCAATAGTGGCTAAAAACAAGTCAATTGAATCTGCCACGGGTTTTCAAAAGACACTAGTCCACCTACACTCATGATTTGAGGGAGGACCATATCTGCTTCACAGATGAACCAGATGAACTGGTTTGGACTCTCTCAACCTTGGGGTCCTACACCCCCAAGGAAGGTTATCTCGACTGTCATACCCTTAAGAGGACTAGGGGTGAAATATTTGGAAATTCAAGTGCCGAGCCAAATCTAGATTATTTATGTGGCACGCTCTGGAAAATAAAATCCCCACCTTGGACTTCCTGTGCAAGAGATAGAAAAAGAAGGACTTGGCTATTGCAACCTCTGCAAATCGACGAAGGAAATTGTTTTCCATCCACTGATTAACTGCCCTCAGTCTCGATCCCTCTAGCATTTCTTCACTGTCAAGTTAGGATAAGCTTGTATCTGGATGGGATCAAATCTTATGGAAGCTTGACAAGCATGGTGCAACAATAGAGGAACCAAAGACTTCATCGTTCTCCCTCTCCTCTCTTGTTGGGGTATATGGCTAGCCAAGAATATGGCTATTTTCAACAATTGTCTAATCCTCCTCAATCCACTCCTGCATATTTCCTGACCATCTCAAATCTCTTACCAAATCCTAACCCTATACAATGCACCAGAATCACTCCTTGTCCATGAATCAACAAATCCAAATATTTGGGTTTTTTTGACGGGGCAACGCAAGGTGATCCAAAAATTTGTTGGGGTGGTGTTGTTATACACATTGATGATAGTTGATATTTCCACATTAAAATAGGATTGGGAGAGGGCACAAACAACTATGTTGAAATCATGTCCCTCAAGCTGTTATTGATTTTTTTTTTTTTTTTAATCATGAATAGAACACCTATCGCACATTTGATCATAAACTGGATAAGAGGCACAAACATATGTCACAACCTTAGACTTCTTCCATTGGTGAATGATATTAAACGTCTAAAATTTGTTTTCACTTTTTTCTCCGCTTTTGACATCTATAGGGAGCACGCCGACACAACAAACACCCTTTCTAAAGAGGGTATTCCAATGACAGACATGGCCGATTACAAAGTATCATGAGGGTGAGATGCATGAGTTCTATCATCGCCCTTTTATTGAGGATGGCATCTCATATTAGAAGGTTCAGCACAATACTTTTTTGTTTTTTTGCTTTTACTGATTACTCTACATCTATAACACACTGCAATTGGGTTATCCACATAGCCCAACTTATATTTTCATATTTCATATCATATGCACTCTTTGAGGACTATATTCCAGCACCCTCCAAAACTCTACAAATTATTTTATTTTTTAAAATAGACTTATCTATATAAGCAGAAACAACAATTTTCAACATCTCATGAATACATGCATGACATGTATCAACAAAATGTAATTTTATTCTCTCTTTATAATAAAATTAAGTTTCTTTTTGCTCTAGGAAAAAATAGGATATATCTTTCTAAACTAGTGTAATTATTCAATGTCTTTTTAGAATTTATGTATGTTTTTAGTCTTTTCTCCTTCTTCTTCTCAAATATGTTGTCATGGTCTTCATATCTAATGTTTTCTTATATAAGTTATTGTGCTTCTTAATATAGTTAGATAGATTTATCCCACTCAAATATATTTATATTGGTGTATCTATGTGTTGGAAAAATTTGTAAGATATTAATTTTCTTGAATAAGCTTTACTACTAACTTTTTTTCTTAATATTTGATCAAAAGTCACTTAATGTGTTCTTTTTATTATTTTCTTTGTTTAGAAATTAATCTAGGTAAACAAATTTGAAAGAAACATTTCCACATTTTCATAAGCAATGTCAATTGAATGGCCATGACAAATTGTTTACATCAAACATCTCATGGATAACCCTTATCTACATCGAAGGCAACTCTTGGAAGCATGAATCTTTCAAAAATTGAGTTAAAAGAATTGATTAAATCTCACATTTCATTTTTTTAATGAACTTTTTATTAACACCATCGTTTAAATTCATGGTTTAAGTCTCCAAAATTCTTTTGTAAAACTGAATCAAACTTGCATATTTGATTTACTTTGTTGAATTTTATGATTTTAAAGTACTCAATGATATATTTGGGTTAATGAACAAAATAAACAAAAACCAATTCAGAATAACAAAAGGGAAAATGTGCAACAATTTTATCACTTTTAAATCACTGGACTAAGAAATCTACTAAGTCGATCCTAAGAGAGTTGAAGCAAATCTGTTAGGTTGATCTTAAGAGAGCTAATGCAATTGGTTAAGTTTCACCTTTGATCACAAAAAACTTATTTTTGGATGTTGTTATGCAAATCTTTAACTGATGAATATAGTTTAATTAGTAAATTGTAGGTACAAGTGAGTAGAAACATATTGTTGCAATAACAAAAGAATTGTGTATGAGGTTGGAAAGTATGATAATCTAAGAATGGAATTGCAAATTCAATACGATGCATAAGTTGATACCCTAAAACATTTCCTCAGCGCATTACAATCAATAAGCTTATGTGTCCCCTTTTGGCATGCATCACGAAACTCTCAACTACATATATTCAAAACATAAACAAATTTGTATATTCAGTGATTGTAAAATTATTATTTTTTATGACAAATTTATTATGTATTCCTTTTTTTTATCATTACATTCTAGCATAATGTGTGAGAGTAATGTATTTTGAACCATAAATTTTACAAATATAAAAGTAAATAATCCAAAAACATTTACATATAAAAAAGATCGATAAATTTTTATAAAAATATATAAAATTATTACTCTTTAGAATCAATTTGGACTATATATAAAATTATTACTTTTTGAAATCTATTTGGAGTAGTCCCACCCACCCATATATTCTATTACATCCTACATTTTACATCTTCACTTTAAATATAACTATAAAACTAAATACTAATTACAAATTAGTTAAACTTCCCATTTACATCTTCACTTAAAACCAAAACTAAATGCAAATTGCAAATTTGTTCATTTGTATATATTTGTCTTATACATACTATGCATTCAATAGCCTAGAGTATATTATCCTCAAAGTCAAGCCAAGTATATTATCCTCAAAGTCAAGCCAAGTCACTGCCAGGTAAAACCAATATTTGATTTTGTTCACTCCAATGATATCCATAATGAAAGTTTAAGTGCCACCTTTGGTCTTTAATCGTGGACATTGCAGTTAATTCTTTCATTTTGAATATAAATTTAGTTTTTTTTAACATAAATGATTTATTTTAATTTTTTTCCATTGTGTATTAAAAATCAACATCCAATTATTATTATTATTTTTTAAATTTATTTATTTTATTTATATTAGAGTTACTTTAAAAAAAATAATATATTTATTAATATATTTATTTTTATGTAATTAAGTAATTTTTTTAATTTATTCAATAAAATGAGATATTCTTTAATGGCTTAATCCATATAAAATAAAGTTAACTTTGCAATAACATATTTAATATAAACTCAAAATATCATTATGAAAAATTGGAATATGGATAAGAAGATAACAAACATTTTTCCTCCCCAAAATTAAACTTAATAAAACTATTGTTTTTAATATATAAAATATAAAAATAAATTATTTTTAAGAAATATTTTATGTGGTATTAAAGAAGAATTTTTTTTAAGAAAAAGTCATTTATTAAGCATTATTTATTTTTTCATGTACGAAGCTACCTTGTTCTCTAGTTTATGGCAAAAGCAAGATATTTTCTAAAAGTGAGGTACCATTAAAATAATATATATTCAATAATGAGCTCAAAATGTCCCCCCACAAGAATTGATATGAGTGGGAAAGAAATGATATCGTTTTCTCTCAACCACCCGAAAAAACTAATTAAATATTATTAATAATATAAAAATCTTAAAAATAAATAATTTTTTTAAATAGTTTTTTATTTTAAAAAAATAAAATTTATAATTCAAAATAATTGTTGAATTGGGTGGTAGAAATGACTATTATTTCTTAACAAAGGTAAGGCATCATGCTATAGAAAAATTCCAAGAAAGCATCCACAAGCACTCAATATATTCTATTCTGGAAGAAAAAGAGTTTGATAGATACTAGCAAACAAAAATCCAATTTGACAATTGGCACTCATGCATATCGTATATACATTTGGACTACTTCAATGCAAATATATCATGATAGTGGTGTTGGATTCTATCTTTTTCCATCTCTTTATTTAAACATTAGAGTTATTATTTATACATTATTTAAAAAAAAAAAACCTTATATTTTGTAAGAAAAAATAAGTTGTGAAGACCTTGAGAGGTTTCATTAGAAATTTCATCTATAAAATAAGATGGAGTATAAATTTTGCAGGTTTTAACTTCGTACAAAAATTAACTGCAGACGAATTCTAAAAACATAAAATACACAGAGATTTTCCCCTTGATCCCAAAACTGAGACTACTAGACTGATTTTTCATTATGTTCATTTCAATGTTACAATACATACATATACATACCGAAGCATTTATAAACCCCAATCCACTAACCTTGGACTAAAATATAACCGTAGGTCCCTTAACCGAATCTATAAAATACCAGGGGCAGAAAACCATCATGCCCAAAACCTAATATATGTAGGTCCCCCCACCTAATACGGGGTCCAATTATTTTTTTCCTGAGGGCGTTGCCTCGCACCTCGTGCAAGGGGGCTACCACCCCCTTGTGATCCCCCTGCTGTGCCCGACACAACAAATAGTGAACTATCGCCTCCCTGTAACCCCCCCGCGTGTGTGACTAGTCATGGAAAGAATATAACACACACCCAACAAATCTATCTAATGTGCAAAATAACCTATGTGATAGATACGCCATATCATCACATATATTCTAAAATTTACTAAAATAAAACTATAACCAAAATTCCATAGCCTTGGTCTTGTGGTTGTCCACATACTCCTGGAGGACATTGTAGTGCTTCCTTAGACAATTGATCTGCATTCATGCTGAGTCCCCTGTAGATGTGATTGCAAGAGAACCATTCCAAGAATATCATTTCAGATTTTATGTTTTATAAAATATGTTCCAAAGAAGGTGTGATAGTACCAACATAGTTACATACCAATCCACCACTAGTTTTGAATCATTGAAAACATGTAGCTCTTTTATATTCTTAGTGTTTTGCCATGCTTATTAGGGCCCAAAGAGTTGTAAACTATGCCTTGCTATTAGATCCCCTACTTGGTGAATACCTGACAGGTAAGAAGTGATGTTCATTGATAAATAGAACCACTCCGACCCCACAAAGAGGGGAATGACCTTTGTTTATGCCATAAAAAAAACCCCATATAATTTCTAAGACAATGGCAAGAATAATGGGGATTCTTAGAATTTTTCTTTTTGTTTCAAGATTGCAACTTTACATATGGATTCTATAATCCCTAAGACCACCTCAACTGGAATGATATTTTCCTAGAAGATGGTTGATTTTCTAGCCCACCAAATAGAATAAACAAAAGAAGCAGGGAAAATAGCATATTCCTTCATGGAGTGATCCATAGCCTAATCAAGAACATAGTCACATAGAGAGTGTTTGTCCCAAGACTCAACCACAAGACAAAACTTTATTTTTACCATAGTCCACACCTAGATAGAAAAAGAGAATATAGAAATAAATGATTGATGGATTCCTCCTATGATCTAGCTCCACTTTTTCCCATTGTCCCAAGTAAGAGATTTGTTATGGAGGGAAATCCACAAGGCCAACCTACATTTTAAAGGACTTGATGTTTCCAAAGAAGACTCAATCTATGCATGGTATCATAATTTAGTTGTGAAAGCTCCAAAAGTCATATTTTTTGACCAAATCAAGTAATTCTCATCTTGAAAACCAACAAAGGTGTGTCATTCACAGGCTTCCTAATTTGCAAGGCCTAAGTCAAGGGTTGATTTCCAACCCCTATGCCTGCTTTCATGAGACTATTGAGACCATGCATCCACCAAAGAGTAAACTCCGACCTCATGAATAGATGCAATGACATTTTATGACAATTTATGCACCAACTTGTGGATCCAAACCAACTCTAACATTTTTCCTATTCCCAATATTCCATGCAATCGATTCAACAATAATGGGAAAGGTATTTGTCAACACCTTCCATACCATAGAAGAATTTGTGACAAACTTTCGAGGATTCCTAATCCGATCAATTTCCGATTTGCCTCCAATGCATTTATCCTTTATTTTTCTACCTTAAAGAGAGTTGTTGTTTAAGAGGCACCATAAGATTTTTGCAGCAACCGACTGGCTGGACAACATTATATTTTTCAGGTCCCAACCTCCTAAGAGTTTTCACTTTGTTATCATGGGCCATTTTACCAGCGAGAATCCCTCTGATGATCTTTTGCCAACCCACAAAAATGTATAAATTTCTACAAATTTAGCTTTGATACCATGTAGAGATTTCTACAAATCTAGCTCTAATACCATGTAGAAATTTCTACAAATCTAGCTCTGATACCATGTAGAAATTCCTTGTCGATTCAAACTGCAGATTGTAATATGCTAAAACAATTGACTTGAATATAATCTACACATCAACGAAAACAATAAACAATCGATGAAATCATGAAACATAAAAGAGAAAGCAATCAATCACACATAACACAATATTTTTCTGCGAAAAGCCACAACTAAAATTTTTAGGTCCCTATACTACTAGTGTAACCCCTTATTGTTATTAGTACAACCCCCTTATTATATCGTTGTGCCCATATTGTTATTGTTGTTCCCCATACAAGCCCACCATTATTATTATTGTTATGTCAGCTCTGATTATATTATTACCCCTTAGACTCCTATATATAGAAAGGAGGTCTTGTCATTTGTATCATCCAAGAATTGTTCATTTGTGTAATGTAAAGGAGGTTGCCCCCTTGAAGAGGCTTATTCCTAAGGCATTTATCTATCTTTTCTATCTTTTTGTGAGTTGGTTTCATAACAAAAAACCCTTGTTATCTGTATATTTCATTAATCAGAAAATATGAGAAGATTAAAATGCTTTTCTCAAGCCCGAGCAACCTCTACACTATCTCTACCTATCTCAGTACCAACCTATGCACAAGATTCTCTTGGCACACCTTTCTCTCACAAGCTCCACACACAAACTTATGCTTCCTATTGCTTGGTCTCACGAACTTGTGCTCACCAAAACAATTATTAAACTTGTGCCTTCGTTCCCCCTTTTAAAGGCAATTGAAATTGCTAAAATTCATGAGTTTTCTAATTAAGGAATGATTTATTTTAGGCCTTGTTCTGATTGCATGTACAATCTGTTAAATTTAGATGATTTTACAACTGATAGCACACTGTCCCTAAACACCAATATCAATTGGGTTGTTCTCTGATCTGACATGCATGAGTTAATTATGAGTGAATGTTCAGTTTACTGGTTGAGCAGTGCTGTTTGCACCACTACTACAGGTTACACCCCACTATTGGATCTCCCACTAATTCCTCTATCACTTGGAACTAGTTTAACTTAATTAAATAATTACAACTCAAAAGAACTCAATGTGCCCCCCTAAAATTTAAGAACCACTCTACATGACTCTAAATAGACTCCCAACTCGAATTAGCTGGTCAACTAAGTCAAATTAACTTAGTTAATTATTACAAGTTGCTATGAGAATTAAAATTATAATTTAATTCCTAATTTAATTCAAGGACAAATTAAATTAGGATTTTTTTTCTTGATGTTATTTGTAACATTTCTTGTTGCTACTTTCAACAGTTCCTCTCAACAAGAAAGGAATTCAACTGTATCTCGACTTGGTACCTTTGGAATATTTTTCATGCAACACTTGTCAGTGTTGTTCTTGCTACTGCAACGTCTGAAACCCAAAAAATCATCCAAACAAAATAAACTGAATCAACTGTGTCTGCAACTATCTACTAAGAAAAATTGTGCTGCTACTGACTCTTCTATTGAGCATCCTTCTCTGAACTCCTTAGTATCTGATTGACACTAATCCTCCTATTACTGAATATTGTGGCCCTCGTAGCAAGGTAATGATCCATGAGACAAACACACTGCAATGGACCCTGCCCAAATTTTTGAAACTCTTGGACTATTGCTTCACATGACCCCACCTCTCACTTGGAGGTATGGTTGCATGTGCTCCCTCTACCCACTTGGCTCGAAATTCCCCCCATACTAGAGGTTTTTGCTTGAGTAGATGTCTCCACTCACTCTCCTCTCCGCTTCTCGAATTGTGGATGCTCCATAACTTGTTGATGTTGCTTCTGAGGCTGCTTGTTGAGAGGTAATTCATGCTTCCTCTCAACCACCAAGTCTCTAACCTTGTCCTTGCTCCTCAAGGCTTTGCATGCATCTTGTACCTCAAGTGCATACAGTTTTTTGACTCGCACACTGATCTGTTTCACTTGTTCGATGGCGAAGTGTCTAAGGAAAACCTTTCCTTTGCTAAATATCACATTGTAGCCACGATCTTCCAATACCATAGACGAAAACAAGATTCTTATTTAGTCCTGGAACATACACCACATTTGTGAGTCTAAGAGGGGAGCCAGACTCCCTTTGAAAAGTAATTGTACCAATTCCAGTTGCGCTATACCTCCCATCTTCTTTGAACTCTATGTTTTGTTTTAGGTCTTTCTCCTCGAAGTCAATGAAGAGATCTCTATTCCCCGTCATATGGAATGAGGCACCGCTGTCGAGATACCACATTCTTCCCATTACGGTGCTTTCCATGTATGCAATGAGAGTGAAATCAAGTTCGAATTTTGAAGCTAGAGCTTCACCTATTGCTGCTATTGCAGGATCCTTCTTGCTTGCTTTATTTCGTGAGCATTTCGTGGCATAGTGCCCAAACTCGTGTCAGTGAAAACAATTGATGTTCGACAAGTCCTTCTTCTTATTGCCCTCCTCACCTTGGGAATGCTTTCCCTTGGCTTTATTTTCTTGGATGACTAATGCAAAGTCCTCTTCCACTTCTTTGGATGAGGTCTCATCTTTGCTATTTCGCCAAATCTCTTCTTGCACCAAGTCAGACCACAACCGCTCCCACTCTAGTAGCTTCTCCCTCCCATTAATTGATTCCTAGTAGCTGTGCCAGCTCTTAGGAAGGACTAAAAGTGTTAGGATCACTATATCATCTTCAACAACTATAACACCGACACTTACAAGCTCATCATGACATTGGGTGAACCTGGTTAAGTACTTCAGGATCGTGTTTCCCTTCTCGATATTGATCTTTCTGAGCTTGTCCTTCAGTGCCAGCTTCCTGTGGTCACTGTTATTTTGAAACAGTTCTATCAAGGCCTTCCACATTGCAAATGGATTTTCCTTACCGTGGAGGTTCGAGACAATATGATCTCAAACTCCTTCTAGGATGATCCTTCTCTCCTTTTCCCCACACGTTCTCCACTCTGCCAGGTCCCCAGCATCAGTTGGCTTAGGAATATATTTCTATATGAATTCCTTAAGCCCGTTGTCTTTCAACACTACCTCCCTCATGTCTTTCCAAGAAATATAGTTCAAACTACCCTCAAGGGCATATTCGAGTCTCAATCAGTAGAACGACATCCTGTTGGCTCTGAAGTATGATGTTGCAAATTCGATTTCTCCTGCAAAAGACAAACTCATATTCTCCTCTTCTATAGTGATTTCAACTCTAATACCATGTAGAAATTTCCACAAATTTAGCTTTGATACCATGTAGAGATTTCTACAAATCTATCTCTGATACCACGTAGAAATTTCTACAAATCTAGCTTAGATACCATGTAGAAATTCCTTGTAGATTAAAACTGTAGATTGTAATATGCTAAAACAATTGACTTGAATCTACTCTACTCATTAGTGAAAACAATAAATGATCGATGAAATCACAAAACATAAAAGAGAAAGAATTCAATCACAAACAACACAATAATTTTTTGGGGAAAGCCACAACTAAAATCCCCTGCTATCTGTATATTGCATTAATAAAAAAATATGAGAAGATTACAATGTTTTTCTCAAGTTCGAGCAACCTATGCACTATCTCTATATATCTCACTACCAACCTGTGCACAATCTTCTCTCGGCACACCTTTCTCTCACAAGCTCCACACACAAACTTACGCTTCCTATTGTTTGGTCTCACCAACTCATGCTCACCAAAACAATGATTAATCTTGTGCCTTCATTCTCCTTTTAAAAGCATTTCGAAAGGCTAAAATTAGTGAGTTTTCTAATTAAGGAATGATTTATTTGAGGCCTTCTTCTGATTTCATGCACCATATATTTAATTTAGATGATTTTACAACTGATAGTACACTGTCCCTAAACTCCAATCTGGACTGCGCCTTTCTCTAATTTGACATGCATGAGTTAATTAGGAGTGAATCTTCAGTTTACAGGTTGAGCGATGTTGGTTACACCCCATTGCTAGATCTCCCACTAATTCCCCCATCAGTTGGAACTAGTTTCACTGAATTTAACGTAGTTAAACTGGATTAAATAATTACAACTCAAAAGAACTCAACTCGGGCCCCTAAAATTTAGGAACCACTCTACATGACTCTAAATAGACTCCTTACTCGAATTAACTAAGTCAACTAAGTCAAATTAACTTATTTAACTATTACAAGTTGTTATGAGAATTAGAATTACAATTTAATTCAAGGACAATTTAAATTATGATTTTCTTCTTGATGTTATTTTTAACATTTCTTGTCGCTATTTTCAACATAAAATTTGAAACTAATATTTTGGATTCTATGAAGGATGCTCTTTTGGATAACCACTATCGATGCCTAATAAACATGAATGCTCTCAAGTTTGATTTAACCAAAAACATTCAACCTCCTCTTGAAATGAGTCTATTAAACCAAACAAAGATCCTAGCTTCAACCTTTTTTATTAGCCGCAACCAATTTTCTACCTTGTATGCATTTGGCTTAACATAAAAACCCAAATATTTAAGGCCTTCATGTAAGTCCATATACTAAAAGGAAAAAATTGAGAGATATAATCTTTTACGTGAGCAGGTAAAATATTGGAAGAGATAAGGGATTTTCTTTTATTTATTAACATTCTTGTTACTAATTCGAAGTGAGCAAGAATTATTTTTATGACTGAAATATTTGAAAAGGTTCCAACAGGCAAGATAAGGACATCATGCCCCCCAGGGGTGTGACTTATTGACCAACAACCTACTGCTAAGGCGTTCGCGCCACTGTGTAAGTCACAGCTTCAAACATCGTCTTACTCATGCACTGTGCTTGGGGGCGATGCAATTGCACCTAAAGGTTAAAGTGGTAGCTGTCGGGGATCAACCCCGTGTCACGCGAGTACGAGAGCTAATGCGTTACCGAGTATGTTAGTCATAAAAGAAAAGAAAGGTAAGGACATCATCAATGAAGAGGAGGTGTGATATGGTCACTTGGTTAGAGATCTGGATTCCTTTTAGCTCCCAAAGGATATAAATTTATGAATTAGCTTGCTCAGAGCTTTTTGCCATGATTAAGAAGAGAAGGGGTAACATAGGACATCCTTTTTTGAGACCCCTTACAACCTTGAAAAAATTGGAAGGGTGGCCATTAATAAGAACTGAAAAACTCACCAACAATATACATCCTAGGATCCAATTCATTGTTTTAAGACTCATGCCCATCTAGATTTGGCAAAGTCTAATAAAATTCCAACTAACACTATTGTAGGATTTTTATAGGTCAATCTTCATCATCGATGCTAGAATATTTCAAGATTTTATAGAGTGAAGAGACTCCTGAGCTAGAACCATAAAATCACATGTTTGTATGTTTTGCAAAAACCCAAAATGCTCCTCAGAGATGATATGGCTAAGGATAGGGATTAATTTCATTGGATAATTTTCGTAACTAATTTTTAAATAATGTTGCAACACGAGATAGGGCTAAAATCATCAAACGAGAGAGCATCTTTCTTTTTTGAAATAAAGCAGATGAAAGTCAAATTTAATGAACCATGCATGCATCCCATATGTCGAGATTCTTTGGTCAACTTGAGAAAGTCTTCCTTTAGAAGGTCATAAAATCCCAAGAAAAATTCAATAGTAAAACCAACAGGGCCTA
Source organism: Pinus taeda (assembly GCA_000404065.3). Classification (NCBI taxonomy): domain Eukaryota; kingdom Viridiplantae; phylum Streptophyta; class Pinopsida; order Pinales; family Pinaceae; genus Pinus; species Pinus taeda. The sequence goes on along the minus strand of APFE031255609.1, from coordinate 16,422 downwards.
GTATATTTTACTTTTTCATGGTACATAGATACTTATGCCTCCAACATCTCATTCACATCTTTTGATATTCTGCAAGGAATAATATTGGGAGTGTCAAGAATGTAAAGGATTGGACACCTTCGGGGTTCTAAGAATAGAGACTTGAAAAACTTAACCAAATTCCCATTACTATCCTCTACCTCAAAAATCAAATTAATATTTGTCCTACAATTTTCATACTGATGGAAGAATTTTGTATTGTTGTTCCCTTTCATTATCCAAATGGCCCTGCTTTTTTGTCTCCATAATTCCTCTTCATTAGACAACCAATCTCTCTTGGAAACTTTCAAAGCTTTTAAAGACTCCAAATCTTCATTGGAAAAAACACCTAAAACATTTGATTGATAAATAAAGTTGATTTTAGATTTAATATCCTTTAAAGCAACTTCATTTTTTCTTTGAAAGAATTGCTTCAAGATTTCATTTTTTTCTTTATTTGTCAAAGGCCATGGGAAAATTGTTTCATATAAGGGACACAATCATTTTTAGTTAAATGTGTCAAATTATATTTGACTAACTTGATGAACAATTCTTCCTTAAACCAAGAGTTATTAAATTTGAAGGGCATTAGGGCTTTGACATCATTGATATCTATCCTAAGAAATATGGGGCAAATGATTCGAGATCCCCCCTCAGATCAAACTTGGACTTAGGAAGCATGTTAAAAGACAGGATGGACTCTGAAACAAAAAATGATCAATCATTTTTGATATAGTCTCCTGATGGACACAATGGTTTCTCTAGGTAGGAACCAATTTGATTGGACTGGTATCAACAAGATGAAGAAAGTCGAAATAGTGGATGAAAAGATATTCCAAAGAGTTCATGCGTGGATTTTGTCCCCGAACCTTGTATATAAAAGTAACCAAGTCTAAGTTCCCACTGTTGAAATGTGTAACCAGGTTTGGTCTTCATAATGTCTATTATATTCATGATTTTATATATTTGATATTAAAGAGAAAATAAATTTATTATTGTCATTCTTAATGCATGGGTTTCATGCTGAAGATAAATTTATTTGTAGGTCAAGCAACCATTGAGTTCTCTTAGGTTCGTCATAGAATTACGACGTCAAAATAGTCATTGTCATACATGTAAGACCCCTTTGGGAATGTTGTATCTTGTAAATAATTTTTTGGTAAAGTCAAAAGTGTCATAAAGACCCTCCAAGACCTTGTCAAGCAAGTCGACCTATAAGAAGGATCAAGTTGGCCTCATGGGAAACAATTCAACCTCCTAAGAAGCCTATATATAAGAGAACTTCAAATTCATTTGAGAGACATTCATTCAAGCAAGAAAGAATGTCTATCATGTGATTTTAGCCAAAGAATTATCTTAAGCAAGAAAGAAGTTTGATATCCTCGAGAAAGAAGATGGAATATAAGGAAAAAGGACAAAGTTCAAGGAAAAGAAGAAGAGAATCAATATTAAATTTTTGGACCTCTCTCTCTCTCTCTCATGTTAGGGTTTCTAAAGTAGTTGCTAGACTGAAATTGCAAAAGTTGCTGGGAAAATCGAAGTTACAGAAGAAACTATTGGGGAAGTCGAAGTTGCAAAAGAAGTTGTTGGCGAAGTTGAAGTTTCTAGGAAGTCAAAGTTGTTGCTTAGGTCAAAATTGTTGGAAGGTTGAAGTTGCTATAATTTGCTAGGTCAAAATCGCTGGAAGTTGCTGGGTTGATACTGTTGGAAGCTGCTGGGTTGAAGTCGCTGGAAAGAACACCGAGGATGGTGTTCCGCTTGAGGGAGGGAAGATGTAACACCTTCGGATGTTGAAGTAAAATTTAGAATTACTATTGATACCATTTTTTTTTAATTGTGAGAAAAAGGAGGAAACAATTATAGAGAAAAAAAAAAAAAGAAAAAAAGAAAAAAGAAAAAGAAAGAAAGAATTTTCTTATGTGTTAATTCTAAAAGCGGTTAATAAGTTGAATAAGGATGAGGAAAGAGAATAATAACATATTCTGAATGTGAGGGGTTCACAATGAACCATCATTAACCAGAGGAGACTGATACAAATAATATAACTTTGTTTAAGAGGCCCTAGCATTTGACTATAAAAGTTTCTGGTGAATTAGTATACAAGTGGAGAAGTATGACTTGGTCTTGGAGGGGTCTTTAACAAGGGTATTAGGTCTTGACATTCCTTGGATGAACATTCTATTAGAAGAGAAGAATTCTTGTGGGTTTTCCTCTCAAGAGGAGATGTTTTGGCCCTGGCTTGCAACATATATTTTGTGTCCTTTTGTCTCAGTGATATTCATTGTTTGGTAGTTGTTTGATGATAACAAACACAATAATAATCAAGATAAAGAAGAATCTAATCACGTTAAGTAAAAATACATCACAAGCAGTTATTAAAGTAAGAGAAATAACCTAATATAACTACCTCTAGATTTCTTAACACCCACCTAGGATAATAAACGTATTAGTAAAAAAAACAGAAGCATGAAGATATTTATAGAAGGGTCTTTTGTTGGTGTATGGGCCGTAAACATTTAATACATTCCAAATAAAATTACGTTGCTTGAATTCCAATTCCACTAAGATGTTATTTTATGTGCATATGATGAATGTGCCTTCAAATAAGGATTCCAATCAGTGATAAATCCACCATTTAAGCCATCCGAGTCAAGGGAAAAAATGAATAGTCTTTAAGCTAGGTGTTGGGACAAATCTATCTTTTTATCCAGAGGTCATTGTTTCTTGGAGCATACAAATGTTTGGATAATGGACTTTCAAGAGCCTCTTGAGGGCGAGCTTCTTAGGGATGCCCCCAAACCCACTAATGTTAAGAGACAAGAGAATCAATTGAAACCCCAATAGGGAATTTTTTTGCTCCAAGAACCCTAAGAATAATGTTTTGTCTACCTAGTTTTATGTCAACCTTGCCTTTTTACTGAGCCTTAGAAAGGTATGAATTTATGCCTGCATGTCCTGGCGTGGAGACTTCCACTACTAGCTCTCCTTTCGGGATGTCCTCTTGCAAAGGCTTAAATTGAGATTAGAGATCATATTTTTTTCGACCATTTACCTTTATACTTCCAAAATCTTGTGAGTTCTCATACCGATGATCTTTCGAGGAATATGCATAGGTGGATTTTGAACATGAAACTTGTCACACATTATTTTGTTGCATTCATGGAAATTGATGTTGTACCCCCATCCTTCATCATCTGGAGCATATTACCATTAATCCCTGAAGACGATGGAAGAAAAACCTTTTTGTGGAAGATGATAATCTTCTGAAGATACCTTAAAAAACCCTAATTAAAAAGGATTTCATGGGTTTAACATTGACAAACTCTGACATTGCTTACTGTCGCAGTCTGCATACTTGATTGACTTTGATATTGTCACACTTTTCCCATTCATAGGGTGCGACACTATTTTAATGAAGATAAAAATAAAAAGTACGAGAAGCTTCTAAAATAGGAGCCTCATGGATGACATTTCCGATGAGCGATGTGGATCTGACTTGCATCCCTAACTTGTTGGATCTCAACCTCCATCCCTTGTCCTCTTCCTATCCTTTTCCAAGCCTACAAGTACAACCATCTGCCATTGAAATGGCTAGTTAGCAAATCTCATAAAGAATTTTGCTTTTGATGAAACTTTGTCGAAATATCAAACGTTTGATCTCAAGACTTATGAGGGAAAGGCATTGAAATGGAGAACAATTGGAAAGGGACCTAAAACATCAGGGTGACTTCAAGCTATAACCTTTTCTTCATTATAATACAGTTACATATTTCTTTCCCACAAATTATTTTCTATCAATTTGATAAGCTTTGGTATATACTTCCTTGATCGTATATATAAGTTTTATCAAATCATTTTTGAATTATATGTGCTTTGATGGTTTGTTTTTTGTGTGTTTTTTGTAGGTTTTTCCTTCAGAGCATTGATGCCAAGGCTGGAAGCTACAATAAACAACTAGTGAGGATAACTTTTGTATACGTGTATTAGTTTATCTCACTCTCATTTCCATTGATAATTTTATTGCAATTGAACCTAAGGAAAGTTTATTGTTCCTATATGTTTTGTTATAGACATCGTTCCTAGATATAGGGAGATCACTCTTGTCCGCAAGAGGGATTTGTTCGTTAACACAACTAAAACTAGAGGAGCACTACAAGACATTAGACTAGTGCATGTTGGCTTAGGAGACAAAAGGATAAGTATGGGGATGGTCCCTAAAGAAGGCACAAAGTCCAAATGAGGGACACATAAAGAAGGGGAGCCTTTTAAATGACCGACATTGGATAATGGATCATACATATTACAAAATTTCATCAAGATTCTCATTTTCAAAGAGGATTCCAAGATTTGTACCATTATTTGATTTCGCCAATGGAGAGGTGCTTGCATCCACTTTATCCGATGGATTAGAGACTGTACCTGAATCTTCCCGAGGAGAGATGACCACCAGAGTTGGATATATCTAGACCCAAATCTCTTTTGGGGCTTCAAGATCCCAAAAAAGTTTGGCTACATTGTTTAATTAAATGACCAACCCACTTGCACACATAACAACATAAAGGAATCCACAAAGAACCTATGATTTTCATCCATTTTCAGCCCTGATACATAAGCTCGAACTCCTCCTCCAACCCTTCCTAGAGGTGAACCTTTATATTTATCCCTACTCAATGTCAATCAATCTTCGTAAGAAAGTCCTCCTTAAGACGAATAAAACTACCCAACTTATTCCCGATGGCTTCTAGCACGTCCATTGAATAAAACAACATGGGTAGTCTGGGAAAGATGGCCCAAAAAATTTGCATTGACATCGGTTCACGAACTAGATTGAATTCTAAGAGCCACATTTTCATAATAAGACTTGAATTTCCCCATAGCTAGTCCCAATTAAGGATATTTGATACCTATTCCTCCAAACGTAATACAACACAGAACCATCCCTAAGTGAGAATATGGAAAACTAGCGAATAACCCAACACAAGAACCCAATAATTTTCCATCCATCTCTTGAAAGATGTCAAATTAAATACATTCCCTATAAACCTCCCGAATAAACCATTAGGTTCCTACTTTTCCATTTTTTTATTGCTCGAACTTTCCATTTTTACATCATTCCATTCATCGAGTGTTACCATTTTTAACCATTTCTCTTTAGAAACACACCAAAAATCCCTCATACATGTTTATGTAGTTTATTGTCATTATTTACTTTATTTTTAATGAATTAAGAATAATTTTGCTTAGTTTTACTAATGAAAGTTTGTCAATTATATTCTCGAAGCTAGTTTCGATAACCACCTATGTGATCAAGATATCAACAGGGTTTTAAAAGAAAACCGGGCACACAGGTTTTGTTGCTAGGACCCCAATATGGATTTGTGTGGCTCAAAACTCACCGAGGTCACACATGTGATCATCCAACTCTTGATCAAACTCTTGGTTAAATATTTCTGTCAGTTTCCAAGTTTTGATTTTGTGGCACAATTTTCAAGTAAATGAAGACATATCTCAATAAATTAAAACACGGGTCTCTTGTAGAATGAGCCCATTTACGTTTTAAGTGAATGACTTCCTCAAAATGTGAAGGGTATGAAATATTTTCTTGATTCTTTAAACCATATTTTCTTAGATTTTCGCTGTGGCCAATTTTGAGATCAATGAGAAATGGATCTATGTGATTTATTTTGCACCGTGTAAATAAGTGTAATGAGAAACTTCAAGGGTTCTAAGTCTGGTGTATTGAAACATTTTGCAATTAATACAACTCCATTTTGTGAGTCACTTATTTCTTGTGCAATGCATTGTTCATGAAAAATACTCCATTGTAGCTACAACAATCTAAAATCATTGGTTTTACTTTAGCACATGCAACCAAGCGAGGAAGGGGCCCCAGTGTCAAGGTTATTCATTTGCATAGTTTAATTTTACATCATTGTATATAGAGCTCTATTCATTCACAAATTAGCATAAGGTTTTGATTAATAGTTCAATATATTAATTTATACTTAGCACAAGTCATCACTCATGTTTATGTTTGATATTTCTCACAGTCTAGTTTGCTTACATTTGGTGTGCTTGATTCCTTGTAGTTAGAATGAAATTCTCATATTAAATATGCTTGAGTGTCAATACAGTGTAGGCTACTCATACAAATCTTCAAATTGAATAGAAATTGTTATTTACAAAACTTAGCAATATATTTATAAATTATATATTTTAGTGAGCTTGTAGTTGTTTCATAACAATTCTCTACATGGTATGAGGATTTAGAAATGTTTTAGAGCCATGCCTATATTGAGTTAGTTAGTTTATCAATGCTTTTCATAGATTATAACTTTATTTTAAAGTCAAATTTTAGTAGCTCACATTAGAAGCCAAAGCCTACATATATTGTGCATTACACCTCACAAGTTTACCAACCCAGATTGAATATTTTAATGTAATGGAATTCTAGTGCAACTGAATCAACCGAAACAAACCATGTTGTAAGAGAATTAGGGCCTCAACTACCCCAACATCATCCCCTATTACTATAGTCGAAGCTCTATGTGACTTTGTAACCTTCCTATAGTTCAATTTTGGGTCAAGAGCTATTATAGAAGGGTTATAAGGGGAAAGAGCCAGAACTTCACCTACTTTCACAAGCATAGTTCTCTAGAAAGATCCACCACCCTCTCCTTTTCCCCCATCTAAAAACTTGTAAATGTGACTACATCAAGCTATGGGATTGACACAGATCACAAAGGATCAAATGAATTAGAACTCCCATGAATTAAGTCTTCTTTAGTACATTAAATATCACCAACACACAGACTATACACCTCATAGTTTACTTCATCCAATTCCATTATGAAGAGCCCCCCAAACAATCATCAATTCGAAATTTGCGAGGCTCGTCACTACACATCCTTACACACAATGCTCTAATCCCGTCACCATTACACCCAATGCTCTAGTGTTGTTTCCATGGCACTCGCCCTCACCCTCACCCTCATCTTCCCATAACATTACCCTATTATTTATACATTTATTTGAATGGTAATGCACAATATCATATACATCTTATATACATTTCTTTTTCGAATTTCTAAATGTTACTAAAAATTTCTTAATTAATCCCATGGGAAAACAATTGTATCAAGGTAGCTTGCTAAATCCATTATTCCTATGTACAACTATATATATGTTTTATATTGAGCTAAAGAGGTCAAATATAATCTACTTTGCCTATTTTGATAAGAGTTAAGATTTATTGTTGACATGGAGTATGTATTCCATCTTAATATCTTTAACGGAACTAATATGGATGGTAAACCTTGTATGTGATGAATACACAATGGAAATATATTAATAAAAGTCATTCCTGTGTGTGGGATGGAAACACTATGGCAATACATTAGTAAAAGTCGTTGCTTTGCAAATGATAGTAATGTGTAAAGGAAAGCCAATGTGCTCCACACGATTTTTTCAAATAATGATGGTGTTAATAATGAGAACACATACATAAATTTCACTTGTCATTAAATTTCATTTGACATCTAACCTTTGTGTTTAGCTACTCAATCATTTTGCCTTCTATAGTCCCACATCCACACCTCTCACATGGTCATTTGAGCTTTATGTGAAAGAATTGTTAAATGAAAAACATAGGTTGGAGGTTTTAGAGGCTAAGGAGATCATAAAATTCATATAATAACAACTGAGAACAAGGCTTTAGCAGAAAGCAATAAAATTTTGAAAGAACAGGTGTCATTGCTACAGGAAGCTCTCCTAATAGGGAAGACATAATGACAATGCATGAAGGCAGATGTGCAAAACATAAAGAAATATTTAGTGAAAAGTACAGAGGTGGTGAATGTGAAACCATCCAGGGATAAAGGGAAAATGCTTGCCCTAATAGACAACCATGAAGAGAAAGCAAGAGAAGAAAGGAAAGGATATTCCACAAAAGTTTCCAAAACTTGGGCTCAAGTTATTAGCAATTCTGATAATAGGGATTGAGAATCAAATGTTTGGGTTGACAACATGCAAGATAGAGAAAGTAAGGAAAGAAAAAATACAACAAAAAACATAATTATTAAAGGGGTGAAAGACTATGGGAAAAATGAATGTATTGTTGACCTTGCAAGGGATTTCTTCAAAGACAAGTTGTTATGGCAAGGACAAATATGCAAAGCATGGAGGGTGGGTAAGTTTAATGGTGAGAGAGCCAGGTCCATAAAAGTCATAATGCCTAGATTGCATGATAAATATATCATTCTAAGCAAGAAGCATCTCTTTAGGGGTTCTCACTTTTTTCTAGCAGAAGATTTAACTGCAAGACAATAGGAGGAAAGGAGGGAGGAAATGTTAAAGGTTATGGAAGCAAGAGATGAAGGAAATAGAGCATGGATTTATAAAGGTAAAGCTATGATAGAGCGATTTGGACCTCCTTCCAAAATAGAGGAACAAGATGGTAATAAAGAAGAGGCAACAAACTCTTCAACGGGAAATCAAGAAGCAAGGCCCGTATGGGAAAGCAGGGACAAAGACTCAACTATGAGTCTTGCGTGTCAAAATAAATAGCAATCAAGTCATACCCAAGTTTCCTTAAATATTAGTTTGTTGGAACTGGAGAGGTTACCCATGGAGACGAGGACCTGGGTTAGCACTTATTGATAGAGACATAATTTGCCTCAAAGAAACACATGATCATGAAGGGTGCAAGACACCTTTGTTTGAAGGATACTGGAATATGGAAGTGTGGAACAAGGTAACAGGGAATGGAAAAGGACACGAGGGTACCATGGTATTAGTGAGGGAAAAAGAAGGTCGTCTCATTAAGTTAGAAAAATAAGACTCAAATAAACAATTCATTTGGTTTAAAATATCAGAAAATGGAAATCACATCAGAATTGTCACATGTTATTTTGCGCCACAAGTTTCAAAAATATACAAAAGTAGAGGGCTTGACCACAAAGATCCCTTTACAGCCCTAAAAGTAGATATTGCAACATATTTTCAGTTATGTGAAGTCCTTATAGTGGGTGGTTTCAATGCTAGGACTACAAGTGAGCAAGCTAGCATTCTTTGTTGTAAAGAAGACCGTGACCCTAATTAGATTATATAAGAGAGTAATCATCCATGGGAAACAATTTTGGAGGACAAGGGCTACAATCTCTTTGGTGAACAATTGCTTACTCTATGTGGGGCCTTCGATTTAGTCATTTATAATGGCTTGACTAGATGGCAAAAAGTCTAGTAATTTACTTGTAATGGAGCAAGTGTAGTAGCTTATGTAATTTGCTCGCATGGTTTGTGTGAGAAAATGGAGGAATTTTTGATTGGAGATAAGCTTTGGGACTTAAAATCAGATCACAAGCCAATTTATTTAAGTTTCTATTGGACTGGAAAGAAGCAATTAGAGTAAAAAAATCAATGTGTTCAACAAAATCTCCCAAAAGCCATAATTCTTTTGACTCCAGAAAATTGTAATACCTTCAAAATGGCGCTAGAGAGGCTCTTCGACAAGGAGAAAACCCCAATTCACAGCCTTGATAGTCATGAATTAATACATTTAATTCAAAGCGCACTTGCAGAGTGCAAAAGAGAGAAAATTAAGAAGTATGAAGCAAATTTCTTTCTAATTAATGCTTGGTTTGACGAGGAATGCAAAAAGCCAAGGAGAATGTGGAAAGAGTCAACGAAGGATAACATAAACCTCAAAGCTTACAAGAAGATATTAATAAATAAAAAGGTTGATTTCATGGTTTCAAGGAGGGAAGAACTAATCTTCCTTGGGAAAAATAATCCTAAATTATTTTGGAAGGAGCTCGAACCGAGAAAGATGCAAACCGAAAATAGTATTACAGGTTCTAAATGGTTTGACTATGCAAGACAACTCTATGAGCAAGATCCCAAGGTTGACTCTCCCCCTTGGTCAACACTGATACTGAACTCTTCACGGTGCAGGAGGTAGAGATGGGTATCAAGAAGTTGGGTGTTGGAAAAGCAAAAGACTTAGCTAAAATCCAAGCATAGTATCTAAAGTGGGGCTCAAAGATTCTTGCACCTCACATTACAAAATTTTCAAAAACATCATACAATAGGGGTTCCCCATAGATTGGACAACTAACCTGGAAATACTTCTTTTCAAGAGTGGTGACGTCAATAATCCCTCCAATTATAGGACCATAATGATAAACCCTTTCTTTGCAAAGTTATTTGGAAGCATGCTAGAAAATAAATTCAACAAGTGGGCAAAAGAAAGAGATAATCATGCTAAAGGGCAAGCGAGTTTTAGACCTAAAAATTCCACAATTGATCATTGTATAACTTTAAGGCACATCATTGAAAAAGTTTGGGAGAAAAAGGAAGAAGACTTTTGTTGCTTTGTTGGTTTTAGAAAAGTGTTTGACACGGTTCCTAGGGATAAGCTTTGGCACAAAATGGAGGAACACGTGGGTTCTTAAACATTTGAGAGTGCCCGTGTTATGAATCAGCTCAAGAAAAGATAGAAAAGGTAGATCAACGCCTTATAATTCAGCCTCTTCAAGGGGGCAACCTCCTTTACATTACATAAATGAACAATTCTTGGATGATACAAATGACAAAACCTCCTTTCTATATATAGGATTCTAAGGAGTCACAATATAACCCATCCGACCTAACACTAATAATATAAAGCCACAAAAATAACAATAGAGGGATTCTATGGGGCACAATAATAACAATATGGGGGAAATAGGGGCACAACAATATTAATAAGGGGTACAACTACCATAGTAATGGGGTAATCACTAGTATTATAGGGACCCAACATGCCCCTCTCCTTCAAAAAAAGTGTTGTCCTCAACGCTTGAGTAGTTCTGGATACTTCTGTATAAATTCTCATCCTCCCATGTGGAATCTTCTGCAGATAAGTTCTTCCACTTGATAAGATACTCCGAAATTGATCGATTTCATAGCTGTCGAGATCTTGTTTCTGTGACTCTTCCGGTTCCAATATAATTTTTCCTTCCTCATCAAGTTCTGGCAATATTGTTTGAACTGGGAGCTTGTCGCCTATAACCTTCTTTAAACATGAAACATGGAAAACTGGGTGCAATCGGGAAGCTGCAGGAAGCTCCAATTTGTATGCCATAGTACCAATCTTTTCCAACATCTTGTACGGACCATAATACTTTGGTGATAATTTATTATCCTTCTTAGATTGCTTGAGGGACATTTGCTTATATGGTTGTAGCCATATAAATACCCAATCACCTACAACAAAACTTCTTTTGCTGCAATGTTGATCTGCCTGTTGTTTCATTCTATTCTGTGCCAACACGAGGTTATCCTTTAAGGGTTGGAGGACTTGTTGTTGATGTTCGATGTGATGTTCCACTGCTTGAACCTTAGAATTTTCTCGTAAATATGATGTCATGGATGGTG
>APFE031255590.1:0-34748 GCA_000404065.3 Pinus taeda | reverse complement strand
ATACTTATCGGAATCGGATGATCTTTATATCAATCCTACACCTCTCGACGAGAGGAATCTAATAAAAATATTATCATCCATGAATAAGATGACCCACATGAAGTTTTTCCCTGGTTTCTAATTTTAACATGGTTCAATTCCAAGGAACATGTTTGGTGCATTGTGATAACGCTCGAAGACTGAGCGACACTTGGCATAGATCCTACTCCAGCGAGGCCGGGACATCTTGGCACTTGTTAAGTCATAAGTTGTTTGTATTTCTGGCTTGTGGACCATCACATATGCATATATGCTCTTGGTGTTATAGTGTTGTAGTGGTAGACTAAAAGTTCAAAGATTTAACCATTTTCCATTGCCCATCTTCCACCAATTTTTGGGCAATCGGTAGACACATTTCTAGCCCACCACTCCTCTAAACAGCGTCAATACAACCTCCATTATAGCGATGAGGTTGACGCAGGAATTGGCACATCTCGCTTGCGGGAACCTAGTTCCCTCCGCTCTCATTGTAAATTTTCATTTTACCTCTCGAGTTCCATACCTGTTGTCTCATTCCACTTCGCTGATTGGATACCCCGAAGCTAATCTTCTGAAAACCACAGCTGCAACCCGAACTTATGCGGCAATTGGAACACTGATGATCGAAACAGGTGATCAAGCAGGACGCTGATAGGTGCCCAGGATGTGATGGGACGATGGAGTCAAAGAATTAGAAGAAGCTATCGAGAAAATCTTGTTTGTCACCACTGGTAGCTTACCTTCACAGGCTAAGATGTCCGACATAGTTTCTGCAGTATCTCAAGTGGTGATGGTAATCATGGCCAGCTCGAATGTGGGGCATCATTAGCGCCCATTCCTAAATTTGACAAGAGTTTCCACCATCGACGGTGCACTATATATCTATATAAATTTATTAAGAAAAAAGTCCATTTTAGTTAGATGTGGATTTGAAACTTGTAAGTCTATGTCACGTAGATGTCTAGATAGATACATATGGGTGAACTCATTGCTACATCTGCACTTTCTTTAATATGTGTATTTTCGTTTTAGAATTTTGTGATGGTCATGGATTTATTTGGTTTCAAAAATGGAAAAGTTTGTTCTGTTATGTAGTATGATATGTCTGGTTCAGCTCAATATGTGAAGCTTTCTGTACCAAGGCTGTCTAGGTGAATACCGCTGTATAGAGCTCCCTGGGTAGCTTGATTCCATTTTCGTCTGAAGAAACTAGAATTTAGATTTTTATTGATATGCCATTGTATCTCTGATTTTCCATTAATAGGATAACCCCAAGATCTTTAGTTGTTGAAGCAATGGACTAACATGCTAAATTGTTGCCCATGCTATATATTTGTTGACACATTATATCGAGTAAATCAATATAACAAGCTTGAGGTAGAACCATATTTAGGAATCCATAAGTTTTTATGTGCATTTATTTCAAGGTCTTTATGTTGAATTCTGGATATTTTTGCAGGAAGGAAGAGTGTGGAAGGAGTACATTGGCTATCATCGATTACACCAGTTGGAACCCAAGAAGAGCGTGTAATCCTTGGTGTCCTTGGGATGCACGTTCTTTTCAGCCTCTTGGGTGGGTGTTAGAATACATGTTCTCTACCATCTAAAGCATGTATATTGAGTGAGCCCAATGTGGGTTGTAATTCTTTAACTCTGATCATTTATTCTCCATTTGTTTCGTGAGGTTTTGAAGCGCATCTCACAGTTTGGGGCAAAGAGACTTCAAAGGACAACATGCCATTTGAGTTCTATAACATCGAGTACACTCCCTGTCAGGATCCAGTGAGATCGCTTAAGTTCCATAGAAATAGGTTGATAAACGGGTCACTGTCTAGACAGGGAGGAGGCCTTGAAATGCCCAGGTTACTTAGAATTTCAGTATAAAAAGCGCCATCATAATTTGTTGGAGTTTTGATGGTGTTTTAAAAAAAAGGGTTTTGAATTTTGTTAGGACCGAGGAGAGTGGAGACTATGTCCTTTGGTTTATTTCTGTTAGAGACTCTGCCTTCGGTTTATGGTCCGTAGACCATTTTATCCTCTAAAAATGATGGTTCATTTCCTAAGAGTCCTAATGAAGGAAGATTCACCCATCATTGTTGTCTACTCTCTCAGCACATCACATATCATAGGATCCCTGTGGATGTAGATGGAGGCACATAGAAGGTTGCATGAAACCACTAGAGGTAAGGGCTATAATTCATTTCTTGGCTTCCATTCATTGTACATAACTCAACTACGCTATAGAGTATTCTGAACTTAAAATGTCACATTGATTGTGTGCCTCACTTTTGCGCAGGCCCAAAGACAATTGCAACTACGTAAGGAAGCACAGAGAAAGTACTTGTAGTAAATTCAAGAGAAAGCAAGGGAAACTCTTGCAAGATACAACCTGGGTTAGTTGGATTGGAAGTTACTTGTTCAAAATTTTCCGAGTTGGTGTCAAAAGTGAAAAGTGAATGTTTTAAGTCTACATTTTCTGATTTGACATTCTCTACTGCCTAAAATAGCTTGTCTATTTGGAGAATATGAAATTTCCCTTCAATAATCCTAACCTACAAACTATTTTGGATATAGTTTCGTCACTTCAAATGGAAGAAAATCCTTATAGAGAATTTGCAGGCTGGTGTTAGAAAACAATCACAGTATCCATACGATGTAATAGTGCAGTTTTAGCAGGAAGAAACATAAAAAGATACCAGGCTGCAAGAACTGGCAACACAAGATTTTTTTTTTTTCTCCTTTCTTTAGGGCCAAGGACTCTTCAATTATTTTTGCATGCGAAGGCTACTAGTGACATATCACAAGCAGAAGAAAATGGAAATCGTTTAACTGGTGAAAAGGGAAGTGTGTGAATGAATGGAGTACTTGTTGTTCCACCCATGGCAACGACATTAGGATTTTCTGGTGTTGTATCTTTGCATAAAAATAGCTAGCATTTCCTTCTTTCCACTTCAAGTTTTAACCCTGATCGAATCCTTTAATAGGATAAGCACCGTTCCATAGATGTACAATGATGCAAATAATTCAATTATACAACTATACACTCTGAAAATTTGGTCTTGAACCGTTCTTTGTACCACGGAGTCAGGTCACGACTACTTTTAATTTTGAAAAGTTCATATAAATCGTAATGCATGCCTAAGCGGTTTGGTTTCCTGCATTTTCCAAAAACCATTCATGTCCTCATGGAATACTTCATGTATCTACTAACTAATATTGTATTTGTAAAGAATCTCGTGTATTTTCATTGAATCTTGTGTTGGTGAAACTCAATATTCAAATTGTCATTAAAAGAATATTCTAGTTTATCATGGGCGTACACATCAGTCAGTCTCCCTTTGTTTTACCTAAAGAGAAATAGGGTGTGGTTACTTAATGAAAATTGTGAATCAATAATGTAAGGCATTATGTGTTTTAAAATGGGTGGGTTTTAATAAAAAAAAGTACATGTCAATCTGATATAATCTGAGATTATTCTCATTTTACATGAGACTGTCAGAGAGAGTACAGTTATAGAGAGGACTAGAACTGCTGGAGGAAGTGCATATTTTAACTAATAGGGATTTCAAACTTGCTAATTTCTGATTTTAAAATAGAGGAGAAAATGTTGATATTTTGGAGAATTTACTATGACACATGATTCGTGTGCGCTCTGCAACTAACTTTGAGAAAAATATGAAAGAACTATAAGTCTCCAATCTGAATAGATTAATGGTTTTTTCTGAGAATATTTAAAATCTATAGGTTGAGAAAAACATTGCCTTTCAAGGACTAGAGCTAAATCTGAAAGGTTCTTGTCGCTGAAGGTGAAATTGAAAGACCTTCTAGCTCATGGGCACCCAGTGTGTGCTTTGAATTGTGTTTCCAACCATGCCTTAAAACTAGATGAAACCCGACTCGATTTTGAGAGCTTCTATTTTAGAGGTGTTTAGCTCCCTATAGATGCGGAAGAAACAAATATCCATACATTATTTTCTTATATCCTCAATTTTTATCCTGCAATCAACTAGATTCAGAACCTCCCGATTTTATTTTCCACCTAACCAATTTATAACACATTTGGAGTCTCCCAATTTGTATGCAATTTATATTTTTTTGAGAGGCTATGAGCAACAAAGCCCAAACAACAATGAGTTCTGGCTTTGTATTTGTTCTGAATCCTTGCCCGAATTGGAAGTGAATCGATTTACTCCCTGACAATTTGATCAATCCCTCCCCTCCACATTTGAAATCTTGAGTTGCTCTGTCAAAGAAGCCCACAGGGAGATCCTGAGAGATGCAGGAGAAATGGATCCTTCTCAGTGTTTTCTTGCTTTGTTTCGGAGGATATTCCCTGAAATGAGACACAATGTTGGAGGAATGAAGGAGCACACTGATATTCAAATTCTTGAAAATGAAGCTATTTCCGAGTATCCAAATGCCCTAAACCACAAAAATAGGTAAGGTGCAGAGAGGTTTAAAGTTTTCCACCCAAAAAAGAAGGGTTTCTTCAAAAGAGTTCTAAAGAGCGTTTTCTTTTATGCCCATTTTCAGAACCACAGTCTTCCAGATTTCCTTAGAGATGCTACAGCTTATGGGAAGGTGATCCACTATTTCTTCCTGAAGTCTACAAAGACAACATTGATTTGGCCCTACGAACCCTCTTTTCTAAAGATTTTCGCAGGTTAAGATTTTGTTGTGGAGGGCTAACCAAGAGAAATATTTCAACTTTTTTGGGGCATTCCATTTCCAAATGTAGTTTTGCCACCGATTGGAATCCTGATTTACAGCAGAGTATGCATTAGCTTCATAAGCTAGTCTTGCTTTCACTCTAGCTGCAGTGGCGTCCCAAATCCACACCAACAAGTCCTTTGAGTTTTTTATGCAGACTCCATTGATGGACAGTTCCTTTATGAAAGAGTCCCATTTGACAGTGAAAGAACCCGTCAGTTCAATATCAAATGAGGACAACCATTGGCTATTTGAATTGGGAGAGTAGGCTACACCCTTTACTTGATTTAGATATTTGTAGCCTTTGGAGTTTGAAAAGGATGGATATAATTGACATGTAAGTGCAAAGGAGATAGAACAATCTATGCCACTAAGTAAATATCACTTTATAGGGTGAAAGAAACTATCAACATTTGCGTTATGTACTTCCTATTCCATACAAGCTATTGTGGAATTTTTCCAAAAGCTCTCTGCCAATTATCTTAATAGATTCCTCTTTAAAACTTTTTTTTGTTTCTTTGGCAAACGTAGCCTTCCTTCCAGTAGGAATCCTTGTATTGTGTGATGTCAAAGCCACCAAGGTATTTTCGTCAATTAGATTTTGAGACACGTATTGTTATATTCGATAGAAGTAGGTTGATAAATGGATACCGCCACTTCTTAGAGAAGGAGGAGGCCTTGAAACACACAAGTTACAGAACAGATCAATTTAAAAAACAACATCAGAATTTGACAAAGTTTCGATGGTGTTTTTGTCAAAAAGGGTTTTCATTTCCGTTGGGACAAAGGAGAGTCGAGACTATGTGCTTTGGTTTATTTATGTTAGAGTCCATGCCTCTGCTTTGTGGTCCCTAGAACATTTTATCCTCTCCAAATGATGGTTTAATTTCAAGAATAATGATGCAATAAGAAAAGGAAGATCTAGCTAACATTACTTTCTTTTATCTCAACATAGGGACCCTGTGGATGCATATGGAGGTAAAAGGAAGGTTCTGCGGACCACGGTAGGTAAGGGTTATCCTTTCCTGGCTTCCATTCATTGTACATGGCTCTGTAATGCTATAGAGAAGCATGAACCTAAAATGTCACATTAATTGTGTGCCTCTATTTTGGGCAGGTCCGAAGACACTTGCAACTCCATACGGAAGAATGGAGAAAGTACTTGCATTCATCTCAAGAGAAAGCAAACGAAAATCTTGCAAGTTACAACCTGGGGTCAATTGGATCCGAAGTTACTTGGTCAAAACTTTTTGAGATGGCCTCAAAAGCGAAAAGTGGATGTTTTAAGTCTATATTTGTTTATATGACTTTCTCTACCATGGATAAAATGTCTGGTCTCTTTACAGAATCTTAAATTGCCCATCAATAATCCTAGCCCACATATTGTTCTGGATATTGCTGCCTCACTTTGTACGAGAGTTTAAAGAAGATCCCTACAGAAAATTTGTTGGTTTGTGGAAGAAAACAATGAAGCTATGCATCTGATACAATAGTGCATTTTTAGATGAAAGATATCAAGCAGCAATGAGGAAAAGACAATCCTTCTTCTCCTGTCTTTAGGACCAAGGACTCTTCAATTATTTTGCATGAAAAGGCTACTAGTGAAATTGTACAAGCAACAGCAAATGTAAATCGTTTATCCGACGATAAAGGAAGTGCTTGAAATGAGTTCTTGTTGTTCGATTGACGACGACAACATTAGCCTTTTCTAGTGCTCTACATAAAAATATGCAACCTTTTCTAGTGCTCTATCTCTGCATGAAAATAGTCAAATGTATGAGGCGAAAAAATTCCATATGAATCAAGATAAAACGCGTTCCAACGAGAATCTTAAATCCTCAAGATGGCAGCGTAATTGGACTTGAATTCCAATGGTTATACTACTATATCCTCCAAGCAAAGGAAGCTTGATTTGAATGGTTTTGGGCAAAGCATATGAGAATCGTATTTCAAGGTGCCTTAGTCTTTGGCTCCATCTTCCGAAAGACATTCATATTAGCCCGACAAAATTTCTATATCTACTAACTAATATTGTGTTTGTAAAGAATCTCTTGCATTTTTATTTGAATCTTGTGTTGGTGAAACTCGATATTCAAATCCCCTTTAAACAAATACTTTTGCATACACACCAGTGTTTCTCCCTATATTTTACCTAAAAAGAAAGAGGTTTAAATGACCTAATGAAATTTATGATTCCATAATGTAAGGCATTGTGAGTACTTAACATGGTTGGACTATTGACTATTGACTTGGAATTCATATTGAATCATAGCTTATTATTAATCTATCTTTGAAGGGTCATTATAAAATGGTTGACCAATCGATAACAAAAAATTCTTTATTTTGAGTTTGTGAAGCTCGTTGTTCAAAAAATGACTTCATGCTCATGAGAGACTCAGTGACTGGTTATTAGGCACCGACATTCTCATGTAAATCTGCAACACAAACTTATGACATTTATGTGAATGCTGTTGTCAATGTCGATGATCATGGTACAATAGAAGTTTGCAGGGTTAACAAAAGTAATAATCACAGACATATATTATTAACATGTAAGTGAAAATGAGATGATTACTTTATGTGTCTAAGAAAACATCACTTTATAGGGTGAAAGAAACTATTAACAACTGGATTATGTACTTCATGTCCCATATAGGTGGTGGCAGATATTTTCCAAAAGGTTTCTGCAAATTATCTTCATGGATTCCTGTTTAAAACTATTTTGTTTAGTTGGCTAAACCAGCCTCCTTTAAAGAAATAATTTTTGGAATGTGTTATGTCAAAGCTACCTAGGCATTTCCGTTAATCAAATTTTGAGGTGCATATTGCTATACTTCATAGAACAAGGTTGATAAATAGATAACACCACTTCCTTGAAATGCCCAGGTTATAGACCATGTCGGTTTAGAAAACAACAACGAGGTTCTACAAACTTTCAGTGGTGTTTCTTGTAAAAAGGGGTTTTTAATTCTGTTAGGACCGAGGAGAGCGAGGCCTATGTGCTTTGGTTTATTTCTATTAGAGACTATTCCTCTGGTTTATGGTCCCTATGCCATTTTAGACTCTCCAAATCATGGTTAATTTTATGATACTAACGATGCAATAAGAGAAGGGAGCTGTAGCTATCTTTATTTTGTTGCATCTCAACACATTGCAGATCATAGGGTCCCCGTGGATGTAGATGGAGGTACAGAGAATGTTTTACAAATCGTTAAAGGTAAATGCTATAATTCCTTTCTTGGCTTCCATTCATTGTACATGATGCCACTCTACTATAGGGAAGTTTGAACTTAAAATGTCACGTTGATTGTGCACCTCTCTTTTGTGCAGGTTCAAAGACACTTGCAACTTCGCATGGAAGCACAATGAAAGTTCTTGTAGCCGGTTCTAGATAAAGCAACGGAAACTCTTGCAGGTAACAACGTAGGGTCAATTTGATGGGGAGTTGCTTGTTCAAAACGGTCTGATATGGCCTCAAAAGTGAAAAGTGAATGCCTTTAAATATACATTTTCCGATTTGAATTTCTCCATTATGACTAAAATATATGTTCTATTTACAGAATTTGAAATTTCCCGTCGACAATTCTAGGCTACGGAATGGTCTATATATAATTTCCCAACTTCGAATAAGAGTTCAAGGAAGCTTCCTACAGAAAACATTCAAGGTATAAATATGACACAAGAGTGCGATTTTTGCAAGAGGGAATAAAAAAAAAATATGAGGATGCATGAATTGTGAGGAGAAGAAAATCTTTCATTCTCCTTTTCCCAGGACGAAGGAATTTTCAGTTGTTTTGAATGAGAAGGCTACTAGTGACATAGTACAAGAAGAAGAAAATGACAATTTTTTATCTGGCAGAAAAGGGAGTGTGTGACTGAATGGAGTGGTTGTTCCTCAGCCAATGGCAACAACATTAGCCTTTCCTACAGCTCTATCTCTGCGTAAAAATGGTAAGCCTTTTATAGTGCTCTATCTGTGCACGAAAATAGTCAAATGTATGAGGCAACTAATTTTATATGAATCAATATGAAACGTGTTCCAACGGGAATTTTAAATTCTCAAAATGGCAGCAGGACTGGACTTGAATTCCAATGGTTATACCACTATATCCTCCAAGGAAAGGGAGCCTGATTTTAATCGTTTTGGGTGGAGCAGATGAGACTCTGGAACATAGGAGAAAGCAGCAACCGCATTCATAAATGAGAATAAGGGCCAATAACCATTGTATTATGGCTTTATACATTGCTCAGAGACGAGAAATTCCTTCCTTCTTTTCCCTTAAGTTTTAACCCTGATCGAGTCCTCTTCTAGCATATGAATAGGATACACAACATCCTGCATATTGTGTGTGATGTAAATAATGCAATGGAAATTCTTTGGCTTCAATTTTTCTTTCTGCCACTCAGTTGGGTCGGGACCTCTTTTAACATTGAAATGTTCATGTAAATTATAATGCATGCCTAAGAGGCTTTGTTTGGTCCATTTTTCAATAAACCATTCACGTTATCGTGCTAGAATTTATCTATCTACTGCCTAATAATGTGTTTGTAAAGAAGCTCTTGTATTTTGTTTTAATCTTGTGGTGGTGAAACTCAAGCTTCAAATTCTCTCTGTGTTGGTGAAACTCAAGATTCAAATTTTCGTTGAACAAATATTCCGGTCTAGCAGGGACATACACACCCGTCTCTCTCCCCTAGATTTTACCTAAAGAGAAAGAGGCTGAGGTGACGTAATGACAATTACGATTGGAAAATGTACGCAATTATGAGTACTAAACATGCCAGGTGGACTGTTGATTTGGGTATTCCTATTTAATTAAATTATGGCTCGTTATGAGTCTATGGTTGTAGACTCACTATAAAAAGGTTGACTAAAAGATAAGAAGAATTTCTCAATTTTGAGTTGGTGAGACACCAGGCTCAAACCTTCAATTGATGTTTATTAAGCGCCCACTCCCTGTTTATTAGGCACCTTCGTTCTCCTTTAATTCTGCACATGCGTTTCAAACTTATAACATTTATGTGAACCAACTATGACTGGTAGGAACTACGACCAAAGAAATTAGAACCAACAAGAACTATGACTGAAAGGAACTTCTATTGAAAAGAAATTTCATAGGGGAATTCTGACCGAAGAACGATGACCAGTGGGAGCTCTAATCGAGGATCTAGTATGTTTGACCCACAGGAACTATGAGCGACAAAAACTGATACCAAATCCTTGGTCACAGTTCCTTTTGGTACCAGTTACAGTTCACGTTGGTCATAGTTCCTACCAGTTCTCGTTAATCGAAGATCCTAGTTCCTTGGTTGGAGTTCCTATTGGTATTAATCATAGTTCCTTAGTCAAAGTTCCTTCATCAAATTTTTGGTTAGTCATAATTCCAATTGGTCATAGTCTCTATTGGTATAAATCACAGTTCCTCAGCTAAGGTTGCTTCATCAAACTTCTTGCCACTCATAGTTCACACTGGTCATAGTTCCTTCTGGTCAACGATATGAGTTCCTTGGTCATAGTCCTTATAGTTCCTAGGAACTCTAACCAAAGAACTAGAAACTTCCCCACCAGGATTGAGAATTACAATGTTAACCCCTAGGTTGTGACATTATTGGGGATTCCGGGGTGCAAAATGGAAAGAGTAATATTGACCTAATAAAAAAAGAGGAGGTTGTTTCGTATTTGGATAATTGTTAAATACAAAATGGCAAGTTGTTTCGGATTTGGATCATATTTAAATACAAACGAGCATGTTGTTTTGGTTTTGGATTTGGATTTGGATCGTATTCAAATACAAAAGCGCAGGTTGTTTCAGATTTGGATCGTTTTTATATACATAAACAGTGGAGTGTTTTGGATTCGGATCATACTTTAAAAAGAGCAGGTTGTTCGGGATTTGGGTCATTTTTAAATACAAACACAAAAAGCACAGGATGTTGTTTCGGAGTCGAATCATATTTTTAAAAGAGCGGCCACATTATTGCTTTTCGGATTTGGATCATTTTTAAATATAAAAGAGGAGGTTGTTTCGGATTTGGATCGTATTAAAATACAAACGAGCAGGTTGTTTTGGATTTGGATCGTGATTAAATACAAAAGCGCAGGGTGCTTCAAACTCAGATGATTTGGATCGTATTTAAATACAAAAGAGCAGGTTGTTTGAGATTTGGATCGCATTTAAATACAAAAGAGCAGACTGTTTGAAATTTGGATGATTTTAAAATTATATTAAGAGAGCAGATTGTTTCGAATTTGCATGATATTTTAAAAAGGATGGATTGTTTCGAATTTGGATGATATTTTAAAAAAAATGGATTGCTTCGAATTTGGATGACATTTTGAAAAGAATGGATTGTTTCGAATTTGGATGATATTTTAGAAAGTCTAATGGATTGTTTCGAATTCGGAACATTTTTAAATACAAATATGAAAGGAGGATTCAGATCATATTTTTAAAAGAGCAAGCAAATTATAGTTTTGGATTTAGATATATTATATTTGTTTCGAATTTGGATGATATTTGAAAACAAATGAATTGTTTCGAATTTAGATGCTATATGAAAAAAAATGAATTATTTCGAATTTGGGCAATATGTGAAAAAAAATAAATTGTTTAGAATGATATTTTGAAAACTAAACCTATAAAAGATTGAAAAGACATTTTGAAAACTAAAAAAAGATTTGGATGATATTTTGAAAACTAAAACAAAAAGGATTGCATCATATTTTTATTTTTAAGCACATATACCATATTAATTTTATTATATATTATATTATAATATATAGATTTGAATTTTAAGCACACAAATCATATTAATTTTATTTTATAATATATAGATTTGAATTTTAAGCACAAATATCATATTAATTTTATTTTATAATATATAGATTTGATGAAAAAGGAGCGGGCAATATTTTTATTAAAATAGCGGGCACGTCATCCTTCCACCGCAGGGAGCGGGAGGTAATCGTTGCTCTGTGAAGCCAGCCTCACGCGTTCCCCTCCTCTCTAAGGCGCATGACACTTCCCGGAAGAAGCTCCCGGACCCTGCCCTTCGACAGGGGGCCATGTACCAACTCTCTACTTGGACCAGGGCGCACCCACATGTCCAATGACACCTCACGCCCACCACTATCAACGCTTTGGTATCTTCGCCCCTCGCGCGTGTGGGATATATGTGACTCTTTTACTCACTCACCACTGCATCTCTATCCTCTCTGTCTCTGTCTTTATCTCTATCCTCTCTGTCTCTGTCTTTGCTCGGCTCATCGCATTGTGGCACCAATTCTTATTGTCAAAATCCATCCATATTTTTGTGAAGGACAACGAGCAGAACACAGCTGGACGTGGAGAACAGAATCGATTGCTCACACTGACGCAGACGCAGACGCAGGCAGCTTTACAATACGCATTTCACACCAAATTCGCCCATTTAAATGTAAAACTACCAATTGCTCACACACAGACAGCCAGCTTTAAAATATGCATATTTCAAACCAAACCTCTTCTGAATTCGCCCCCTTTCTCCTGTTTCTTGCAAATCCATGTGAACATGCCTCTTCTCTTCACGATTGTTCAGAAATTTCGATGGCCCTTCTCTTCACCAACGAACGATTTCATTTTGAGAAATTCCGATGGCCCTTCGCTTCACGAACGAACGATTCAATTTTGAGAAATTTCGGCCTGCTCTCAATTTCCACATCCATATGAAGATGGGTCTGCAGGATTTGGAGAGATTTGGGCTTTCCACATCCCTTGAAGATGGGCCCTCACGATTTTCAATTTCAATATTTCAGCATCACGGCAGAGGAAAACCAAAAATAATTCCCCAGCCATCTCATCTATCGCTATCAAAATCTGTCAACCTTTTTCTCCTTCGCAACATAAGGGGAGTCCGATGCATGCATATTGGCAGACTCGGATATCCCCTGGACTCCCCCGCCAATCCAATCCAATCCATTAGTTTTGCGCTGCAAGTATAAAATCCTGCACTCAAAATCACCGCTGATCGTTCAGGGGAGGCAAGCACCAGGCCCATGTCGCCTTCAAAAACCTGACAATGTACCACTGTAACTGAAACCCAAACCCTGTCTCTCATTGTCCAGAGGGAAAAACGCACTGAAAATTGTCTCATTGTTCAGAGGGAAAAAGGCACTGGAAATTGGTTAATTTATGCCTAATGATTTGTTAGATGCGTATTCCATTGGCATATTTAAGCTATGCTTTTCTAACAAATAAACTTGATGTGATGTGAGATGAAGTGGTCGTCTCTCCATGCACTGGACATCCACAACATGAGTTCGGGCATAGGATGGTTCACCGCAAATAAACTTATTAGACAAAGGGGAAGTTTAAATTCATCAACGGTCTTAGACCAAAATCTCTTGTACTTGTATCCATACAAGCCTCCAAGTTACACCCGCTTTGTTTGGCTTGGTTTCATAGTCGCATGCCCTTTCTCTTCAATGTTTATGGTTACGATATGACATGAAACCCTACTCACTCTTTGTTGGAAGGAAAAACCCACTCGAAATTGTCATATCATTCTGGATACGCATAAAGCCCTACTTCCGCCAAAATGATGGTATGCTTTTATAGTAATCTCTTCATTTGAAGTGGCTCATTGTATCTCCATATAACAAACCTAGGTGGTGATTTTTTTGGCACAACGTTGGTCATCAAGAAACACGCTCTGGAAGAATCCTTTCAGAGACAGGTTGCTTATGATTTTGTCCATGATGGTGGTCAAGCCAAATCGATCAGTTTTTGCACAGTGTCATAATTGGGTGGCCTTTCTCTATGCAGTGGATATATGGCCCAAGGCTTAAATTGGGTGCTTCTAGTCGTGCACAATACAATTTTTTTTTAGAAACACAATGGGAGATTTTGATGTGGCGCGAAAGAATTGCGAGGCAAGTAATCGTATTTTGAGACAAGGTAAGGTTGTCAAGAATTGAATTTTGTGAGAGGATAAAATACGTATTGGAGTGAGAGATTGAGAGCACCGTTTCTTTCGAGCACAACCATTCATATCATTAAACTCAGTGTTGTTAAATTTTTGAGGGCTAGCTTTATGATTGTGCACCATTTACCCATGGGGCAATGATGTCACGAGAACATTTTGTCGTTCATCAACCTTTTCAATATAATCATGTTCATCCAGAAAGGAAAGAATCAAATATGCAAAGAAGCACTGTAAATGAAGGTAAGGCCTTAGTTTCCTTAACAAACTCAAGTGGATTAGGTGACCAGTAGGTAGACTAGGAGGATTTTGAAACCATTTCCCACGTACAATAAAATTTCCATTCAATATGCGATATCAATTCACTTACCATAAAGTCCGCCGCTCTTTAAATGGATACAATCATTTCTTTCTCGATGTCCTCCAATTTCCAGGTTAGGTTACGAGTGTTAGTTATGGAGAAACAGGACTATAGTAACAGGAGTGGGCTACATTATTAAGCCATTTTGTTTTTGAAAGAGAAACAAGAGTGAGGAGCTTCGATTCATTGATCGTTTTCTAAGGATGATAGTATAATCATTGATTCGGAAGGCTGTGATTCACTAGAATCTATTGTGTAGCTCCCATGGAAGAAATTAATTTCAATTTCGAAGTTACTTTTTTTTTTTTTGTCGGATCTTGCTCAAAGCTTAGCAATCATGTGGGTTGTTTCTCTTTGTTGAAGGATTGTCACAAGCTATTGAGAAATCTAGGGCATCATATGGATTAGGTTCTTTAGGTAGCTTTCTCTTAGATTTTGACATTTTGTTGTGATTGTTCTTTTCTTCTTATTAGTTCCTCTTTCAATTTATTATGTTCCTTTCATCAAGAAAAGTGCCAAACAATGAAGATCACAACAAGGGACACAAGATGCAGGCACAAGGCCAGGGAAAAACCCCATATGAAGGGGAAAACCCAATCAACTCTTTCTCTAGTAGATTAAATCATATTGAGACAAACTTGCCCATTTCACCACTAACTTATTCCATCCACCAAATCAGCCCCAATTAGAACTTAGTTTCTTCCTTCCTGCAACTTCTGTAATCTCATCCTTTCATCTTGCAATTGTTATTCTTGGCCTCTGCAACTTAGTGTGTTTGACCCTTGCAATAGGCATACTTCGTCCCTCTAATAGTTCGATCTCTGCAACTAATGTTCTCGGTTCCTGCAATTGTTTAGCTCTTGTAACTGGCTCTAGGATAATTCGTGTGACACCAAATCGTCATGATGGCTTGAATGACTTCTCTCCTCGACCTTCACACTGCCTTATGTTTCTGTTCCAACTGCAGATAAGTCTTGTTATTACTTCCTCCTCTAATGGGTCGAGTTCACTCCTGTATATAGCTGTTGGAGTGCCCTTTAATAGGCCGACATGAACAATAGTAGAAGCCGACTTGTCAAATGTTTAAACTTGAGTTGTAGTAGGCCGGCATGTAGGAGAGGCGGTTGTCTTGTAGGAGAGGGAGCTGACTTGGTGGAGGAATCCTTTTGACACAAAACAATTTTCTTTCTTTGACTTTGACTTAATAAAAGCAAAAAAAATTCCTAAAGCACATAATCGGTGCTATGACCTATGGACCATTGACCCAAGCATGAAACCCATACTTTAATAAGTCAGTGTTTTCTTAATAAAATTTATTTTTCTTTTCTTTTGACAAACACATTGCATCGTGACTCAAATACAACTATGAAGACCAACACTGGTTACATTCTTCAACATAAGCAACAGTTAAAAAGCAAGCCCTATTGGACACGAGGGAGTTTTGAGAAGAAAATGAGCCTTCGTCGATAAGGGAACTTGATGAACCATAAAGGGAGGCCTTTTGAGTTACTAAGAAGAAATGAATAAAGAGCGGGGCGTAGATTCTAGAAGAAGTGCCAAATGGAAATATCAATTACTGCAAGAGATTCAATGACACCATAATGTCCTGGATAGAAATAAAATGGCTCTCTCGCAACAATGGAGGTTGAGGAACAATAAAATTAAGTCTCGGGAGGAAGTCGTTAATACAAAGCGCTAGGTAGAGAAGGAGGACATATTGCATAAGTTATCCAAAATGACCTCGAGAACCTCATTGTCATAGAAATCCAGAGAAATGAGAATCCACAAAGTGCATGGTTTTAGTTTTCAAGGTTTTAAGTCAGTTTAGTGATCCCTAGGGAAAGGAGAAAACCATGTCGAGCACCTCACTCTCTATCTAGAACTTGACCAAAAAATGGATGATTTTAGATCATTTTTATCCTACACGACAAATAAATGCCAAACAGAAAAAGAAACATCGACATCATTAAAAAAAAAGAAAAGAAGAGAAAATAAATAATTTTAGTTTTGGTCCATTTTAAACCTTTTTAACCTCCATTGAGAAGAAGGATAACATTAACATCATACAAATATGAATGTGCAAGATATCCTTCCACTATAGGGAGTGGGGGGTAGTGGTTGCTCTATGAATCCAATCTCATGTTGTGGCCACCTCTTTAAGGAGCTTGTCCCTTGTTGTGAGGAAGCCTCTAACCCTGCCCTTTGACAGTGGTCCATCAACTAACTCTCTACCTGGAGCATGGTTAGCGGCTCGAGTGGTTGGGAGCACAATGCTTTCACCCATTCGCCTTGGTTTGTAAAGTTATGGTATGTTCTATGCTTATAACAATTTACTTCTTTTTCTTATTATATTTCACAGATTAGCAATCACATGTACATAAAGTAAAGTGCAGATAGAACATTAAACGATCGACAAAAAACAATCCAAGACAAGAGACACAAGATGTGGCGGCTAGCCAGGGGCAAACCCCACAATGTGTGGGGAAACCCTTTGATCAAATCTTCTTTTATCTTCAATAATTTAGCAGAGAGAAATAGTACAATAAATTTGATTTCATATCAGCAGTAGCAAACCCTAGATCAGCAGCATCAGCATTAGCGGCTTCATTATCAAACTAGGGCAGACGATATCTCACAAACCGACCGTCGGATTGACTTCATTCCACCACCAAAAGTTGCGGTTTCCAGAGGAGGTTAAGATGAACCTACAACGCAGTTCCAAAGAGGAGATATTCTAGGCCACGCAGGTCAATCTTTACTTCTGCAGTTGCAGCTTCAGTTTCTATTTCCGGCTTCAAACTAGGGCAGTGATATCTTGCAAACCGTTCGTCGGATTGACTTCATTCCACCACCAAAAGTTGCGGCTTTCAGAGGAGGTTCAGATGAACCTACAACATAGTTCCAAATAGGATATCTTCTAGGCCACGCAGGTCAATCTTTACTTCTGCAGTTGCAGCTTCAGTTTCAACAGTTTCCGGCTTCAAAATAGGGCAGTCGATATCTTGCAAACCGTTCGTCAGATTGACTTCATTCCACCACCAAATGTTGCGGCTTTCAGAGGAGGTTCAGATGAAACTACAACGTAGTTCCAAAGAGGAGATCTTCTAGGCCACGCAGGTCAATCTTTACTTCTGCAGTTGCAGCTTCAGTTTCAACAGCTTCTGGCGTCACATGTGTGAGAGAGAGACCCATTTCTGCGCAGTAGAGAAGAGACTCATTTCTGCGCAGTAGAGAGAAAGAGAGAGAGAGATGTGATGAGAAGAGTGAGTGAAAATGAGGAAAATTCCTCCTATATTTATACACAACGTTGGTGTTTGAATAGATGCGATTGTTGGGCTTCTGAGCCTACATGAGTTGTAGGTCGGCTTGATAATAATTCCATAATCAAAATAAATTCATATCTCCATGAATACTTATCGGAATCGGATGATCTTTATATCAATCCTTCACCTCTCGACGAGAGGAATCTAATAAAAATATTATCATCCATGAATAAGATGACCCACATGAAGTTTTTCCCTGGTTTCCAATTTTAACACTCCCTCTCAACCAGGGAGAACTTCATCTGCAATTTGTCTATCGGTCGTTACTATTAATCCATCAAATGCACTGCTCTATACAGCCTGACCCTTCCCCTACTCTGCTCTATTCTGCCTGTTCTGCTTTTTCTTGTTCTGCCCTGTACTGATCGGTACTGTTTTCCTCTGCTCTGCTCTTACATTGTTCTGTTCTGCGCTGCTTTTGTCCAAATTATGAAGAAGAAGAAATGATCGAGGATGTATCATACTGACTCAAAGTCAGTCTCAGAGTATGTACCACTGGTCCCAGACCAGTCTCAACCAACCCGAAGTCAGCGTCATAGTGAGTACAACTCCACTGGTCCTAGACCAGTATCATCCTCCACTGACTCAAAGTCAGTCTCAGAGTGCGTACCACTGCTCCCAGACCAGTCTCGACGAGAGGAATCTAATAAAAATATTATCATCCATGAATAAGATGACCCACATGAAGTTTTGCCCTGGTTTCCAATTTTAACATGGTTCAATTCCAAGGAACATGTTTGGCGCATTGTGATAACGCTCGAAGACTGAGCGACCCTTGGCATAGATCCTACTCCAGCGAGGCCGGGACATCTTGGCACTTGTTAAGTCATAAGTTGTTTGTATTTCTGGCTTGTGGACCATCACATATGCATATATGCTCTTGGTGTTATAGTGTTGTAGTGGTAGACTAAAAGTTCAAAGATTTAACCATTTTCCGTTGCCCATCTTCCACCAATTTTTGGGCAATCGGTAGACACATTTCTAGCCCAACACTCCTCTAAACAACGTCAATACAACCTCCATTATAGCGATGAGGTTGACGCAGGAATTGGCACATCTTGCTTGCGGGAACCTAGTTCCCTCCGCTCTCATTGTAAATTTTCATTTTACCTCTCGAGTTCCATACATGTTGTCTCATTCCACTTCGCTGATTGGATACCCCGAAGCTAATCTTCTGAAAACCACAGCTGCAACCCGAACTTATGCGGCAATTGGAACGCTGATGATCGAAACAGGTGATCGAGCAGGACACTGATAGGTGCCCAGGATGTGATGGGACGATGGAGTCAAATAATTAGAAGAAGCTATCGAGAAAATCTTGTTTGTCACCACTGGTAGCTTACCTTCACAGGCTAAGATGTCCGACATAGTTTCTGCAGTATCTCAAGTGGTGATGGTAATCATGGCCAGCTCGAATGTGGGGCATGATTAGCGCCCATTCCTAAATTTGACAAGGGTTTCCACCATCGACGGTGCAGTATATATCTATATAAATTTATTAAGAAAGAAGTCCATTTTAGTTAGATGTGGATTTGAAACTTGTAAGTCTATGTCATGTGGATGTCTAGATAGATACATATGGGTGAACTCATTGCTACATCTGCGCTTTCTTTAATATGTGTATTTTCGTTTTAGAATTTTGTGATGGTCATGGATTTATCTGGTTTCAAAAATGGAAAAGTTTGTTCTGTTATGTAGTATGATATGTCTGGTTCAGCTCAATATGTGAAGCTTTCTGTACCAAGGCTGTCTAGGTGAATACCGCTGTCTAGAGCTCCCTGGGTAGCTTGATTCCATTTTTGTCTGAAGAAACTAGAATTTAGATTTTTATTGATATGCCATTGTATCTCTGATTTCCCATTAGTAGGATAACCCCAAGATCTTTAGTTGTTGAAGCAATGGACTAACATGCTAAATTGTTGCCCATGCTGTGTATTTGTTGAAACATTATATCGAGTAAATCAATATAACAAGCTTGAGGTAGACCCATATTTAGGAATCCATAAGTTTTTATGTGCATTTATTTCAAGGTCTTTACGTTGAATTCTGGATATTTTTGCAGGAAGGAAGAGTGTGGAAGGAGTACATTGGCTATCATCGATTACACCAGTTGGAACCCAAGAAGAGCGTGTAATCCTTGGTGTCCTTGGGATGCACGTTCTTTTCAGCCTCTTGGGTGGGTGTTAGAATACATGTTCCCTACCATCTAAAGCATCTATATTGAGTGAGCCCAATGTGGGTTGTAATTCTTTAACTCTGATCATTTATTCTCCATTTGTTTCGTGAGGTTCTGAAGCGCATCTCACAGTTTGGGGCAAAGATACTTCAAAGGACAACATGCCATTTGAGTTCCATAATATCGAGTACACTCCCTGTCAGGATCCAGTGAGATCGCTTAAGTTCCATAGAAATAGGTTGATAAACGGGTCACTGTCTAGACATGGAGGAGGTCTTGAAATGCCCAGGTTACTTAGAATTTCAGTATAAAAAGCGCCATCATAATTTGTTGGAGTTTTGATGGTGTTTTAAAAAAAAGGGTTTTGAATTTTGTTAGGACCGAGGAGAGTGGAGACTATGTCCTTTGGTTTATTTTTGTTAGAGACTCTGCCTCCGGTTTATGGTCCGTAGACCATTTTATCCTCTAACAATGATGGTTCATTTTCTAAGAGTCCTAATGAAGGAAGATTCACCCATCATTGTTGTCTACTCTCTCAGCACATCACATATCAGAGGATCCCTGTGGATGTAGATGGAGGCACATAGAAGGTTGCATGAAACCACTAGAGGTAAGGGCTATAATTCATTTCTTGGCTTCCATTCATTATACATAACTCAACTACGCTATAGAGAATTCTGAACTTAAAATGTCACATTGATAGTGTGCCTCACTTTTGCGCAGGCCCAAAGACAATGGCAACTACGTAAGGAAGCACAAAGAAAGTACTTGTAGTAAATTCAAGGGAAAGCAAGGGAAACTCTTGCAAGATACAACCTGGGTTAGTTGGATTGGAAGTTACTTGTTCAAAATTTTCCGAGTTGGTGTCAAAAGTGAAAAGCGAATGTTTTAAGTCTACATTTTCTGATTTGACATTCTCTACTGCCTAAAATAGCTTGTCTATTTGGAGAATATGAAATTTCCCTTCAATAATCCTAACCTACAAACTATTTTGGATATAGTTTCGTCACTTCAAATGGAAGAAAATCCTTATAGAGAATTTGCAGGCTGGTGTTAGAAAACAATCACAGTATCCATACGATGTAATAGTGCAGTTTTAGCAGGAAGAAACATAAAAAGATACCAGGCTGCAAGAACTGGCAACACAAGATTTTTTTTTTTTCTCCTTTCTTTAGGGCCAAGGACTCTTCAATTATTTTTGCATGCGAAGGCTACTAGTGACATATCACAAGCAGAAGAAAATGGAAATCGTTTAACTGGTGAAAAGGGAAGTGTGTGAATGAATGGAGTACTTGTTGTTCCACCCATGGCAACGACATTAGGATTTTCTGGTGTTGTATCTTTGCATAAAAATAGCTAGCATTTCCTTCTTTTCACTTCAAGTTTTAACCCTGATCGAATCCTTTAATAGGATAAGCACCGTTCCATAGATGTACAATGATGCAAATAATTCAATTATACAACTATACACTCTGAAAATTTGGTCTTGAACCGTTCTTTGTACCACGGAGTCAGGTCACGACTACTTTTAATTTTGAAAAGTTCATATAAATCGTAATGCATGCCTAAGCGGTTTGGTTTCCTGCATTTTCCAAAAACCATTCATGTCCTCATGGAATACTTCATGTATCTACTAACTAATATTGTATTTGTAAAGAATCTCGTGTATTTTCATTGAATCTTGTGTTGGTGAAACTCAATATTCAAATTGTCATTAAAAGAATATTCTAGTTTATCATGGGCGTACACATCAGTCAGTCTCCCTTTGTTTTACCTAAAGAGAAATAGGGTGTGGTTACTTAATGAAAATTGTGAATCAATAATGTAAGGCATTATGTGTTTTAAAATGGGTGGGTTTTAATAAAAAAAAGTACATGTCAATCTGATATAATCTGAGATTATTCTCATTTTACATGAGACTGTCAGAGAGAGTACAGTTATAGAGAGGACTAGAACTGCTGGAGGAAGTGCATATTTTAACTAATAGGGATTTCAAACTTGCTAATTTCTGATTTTAAAATAGAGGAGAAAATGTTGATATTTTGGAGAATTTACTATGACACATGATTCGTGTGCGCTCTGCAACTAACTTTGAGAAAAATATGAAAGAACTATAAGTCTCCAATCTGAATAGATTAATGGTTTTTTCTGAGAATATTTAAAATCTATAGGTTGAGAAAAACATTGCCTTTCAAGGACTAGAGCTAAATCTGAAAGGTTCTTGTCGCTGAAGGTGAAATTGAAAGACCTTCTAGCTCATGGGCACCCAGTGTGTGCTTTGAATTGTGTTTCCAACCATGCCTTAAAACTAGATGAAACCCGACTCGATTTTGAGAGCTTCTATTTTAGAGGTGTTTAGCTCCCTATAGATGCGGAAGAAACAAATATCCATACATTATTTTCTTATATCCTCAATTTTTATCCTGCAATCAACTAGATTCAGAACCTCCCGATTTTATTTTCCACCTAACCAATTTATAACACATTTGGAGTCTCCCAATTTGTATGCAATTTATATTTTTTTGAGAGGCTATGAGCAACAAAGCCCAAACAACAATGAGTTCTGGCTTTGTATTTGTTCTGAATCCTTGCCCGAATTGGAAGTGAATCGATTTACTCCCTGACAATTTGATCAATCCCTCCCCTCCACATTTGAAATCTTGAGTTGCTCTGTCAAAGAAGCCCACAGGGAGATCCTGAGAGATGCAGGAGAAATGGATCCTTCTCAGTGTTTTCTTGCTTTGTTTCGGAGGATATTCCCTGAAATGAGACACAATGTTGGAGGAATGAAGGAGCACACTGATATTCAAATTCTTGAAAATGAAGCTATTTCCGAGTATCCAAATGCCCTAAACCACAAAAATAGGTAAGGTGCAGAGAGGTTTAAAGTTTTCCACCCAAAAAAGAAGGGTTTCTTCAAAAGAGTTCTGAAGAGCGTTTCCTTTTATGCCCATTTTCAGAACCACAGTCTTCCAGATTTCCTTAGAGATGCTACAGCTTATGGGAAGGTGATCCACTATTTCTTCTTGAAGTCTACAAAGACAACATTGATTTGGCCCTACGAACCCTCTTTTCTAAAGATTTTCCCAGGTTGAGATTTTGTTGTGGAGGGCTAACCAAGAGAAATATTTCAACTTTTTTGGGGCATTCCATTTCCACACCGATTGGAATCCTGATTTACAACAGAGTATGCATTAGCTTCATAAGCTAGTCTTGCTTTCACTCTAGCTGCAGTGGCGTCCCAACTCCACACCAACAAGTCCTTTGAGGTTTTTTTGCAGACTCCATTGATGGACAGTTCCTTTATGAAAGAGTCCCATTTGACAGCGAAAGAACCCGTCAGTTCAATATCAAATGAGGACAACCATTGGCTACCTGAATTGGGAGAGTAGGCTACACCCTTTACTTGATTTAGATATTTGTAGCCTTTGGAGTTTAAAAAGGATGGATATAATTGACATGTAAGTGCAAAGGAGATAGAACAATCTATGCCACTAAGAAAATATCACTTTATAAGTTTATAGGGTGAAAGAAACTATCAACATTTGCGTTATGTACTTCGTATTCCATACAAGCGATTGTGGAATTTTTCCAAAAGCTTTCTGCCAATTATCTTAATAGATTCCTCTTTAAAACTATTTTTGTTTCTTTGGCAAACGTAGCCTTCCTTCCAGCAGGAATCCTTGTATTGTGTGATGTCAAAGCCACCAAGG
This sequence comes from Pinus taeda, assembly GCA_000404065.3. Lineage (NCBI taxonomy): Eukaryota > Viridiplantae > Streptophyta > Pinopsida > Pinales > Pinaceae > Pinus > Pinus taeda. Next base: position 11,486 of record APFE031255590.1, on the reverse strand, counting down.
TATTTTCGTCAATTAGATTTTGAAATACGTATTGTTATATTCGATAGAAGTAGGATGATAAATGGATACCGCCACTTCTTAGACAAGGAGGAGGCCTTGAAACACACAGGTTACAGAACAGATCAATTTAAAAAACAACATCAGAATTTGACAAAGTTTCGATGGTGTTTTTGTAAAAAGCGTTTTCATTTCCGTTGGGACAAAGGAGAGACGAGACTATGTGCTTTGGTTTATTTATGTTAGAGTCCATGCCTCTGCTTTGTGGTCCCTAGAACATTTTATCCTCTCCAAATGATGGTTTAATTTCAAGAATAATGATGCAATAAGAAAAGGAAGATCTAGCTAACATTACTTTCTTTTATCTCAAAATCTCAACACGTTGCAGATTATAGGGACCCTGTGGATGCGTATGGAGGTAAAAGGAAGGTTCTGCGGACCACGGTAGGTAAGGGTTATCCTTTCCTGGCTTCCATTCATTGGACATGGCTCCGTCATGCTATAGAGAAGCATGAACCTAAAATGTCACATTGATTGTGCGCCTCTATTTTGAGCAGGTCCGAAGACACTTGCAACTCCATACGGAAGAATGGAGAAAGTACTTGCATTCATCTCAAGAGAAAGCAAACGAAAATATTGCAAGTTACAACCTGGGGTCAATTGGATCCGAAGTTACTTGGTCAAAACTTTTTGAGATGGCCTCAAAAGCGAAAAGTGGATGTTTTAAGTCTATATTTTTTTATATGACTTTCTCTACCACGGATAAAATATCTGGTCTCTTTACAGCATCTCAAATTGCCCATCAATAATCCTAGCCCACATATTGTTCTGGATATTGCTGCCTCACTTTGTATGAGAGTTTAAAGAAGATCCCTACATAAAATTTGTTGGTTTGTGGAAGAAAACAATGAAGCTATGCATCTGATACAATAGTGCATTTTTAGATGAAAGATATCAAGCAGCAATGAGGAAAAGACAATCCTTCTTCTCCTGTCTTTAAGACCAAGGACTCTTCAATTATTTTGCATGAAAAGGCTACTATTGAAATTGTACAAGCAACAACAAATGTAAATCGTTTATTCGACGATAAAGGAAGTGCTTGAAATGAGTTCTTGTTGTTCGACCAACGACGACAACATCAGCCTTTCCTAGTGCTCTATCTCTGCATGAAAATAGTCAAATGTATGAGGCGAAAAAATTCCATATGAATCAAGATAAAACGCGTTCCAACGAGAATCTTAAATTCTCAAGATGGCAGCGTAATTGGACTTGAATTCCAATGGTTATACTACTATATCCTCCAAGGAAAGGAAGCTTGATTTGAATGGTTTTGGGCGAAGCATATGAGAATCGTATCTCAAGGTGCCTTAGTCTTTGGCTCCATCTTCCGAAAGACATTCATATTAGCCCGACAAAATTTCTATATCTACTAACTAATATCGTGTTTTGTAAAGAATCTCTTGCATTTTTATTTGAATCTTGTGTTGGTGAAACTCGATATTCAAATCCCCTTTAAACAAATACTTTCGCATACACACCAGTCTCTCTCCCTATATTTTACCTAAAAAGAAAGAGGTTTAAGTGACCTAACGAAAATTATGATTCCATAATGTAAGGCATTGTGAGTACTTAACATGGTTGGACTATTGACTATTGACTTGGAATTCATATTGAATCATAGCTTATTATTAATCTATCTTTGAAGGGTCATTATAAAATGGTTGACCAACTGATAACAAAAAATTCTTTATTTTGAGTTTGTGAAGCTCATTGTTCAAAAAATGACTTCATGCTTATGAGAGACTCAGTGACTGGTTATTAGGCACCGACATTCTCATTTAGATCTGCAACACAAACTTATGACATTTATGTGAATGCTGCTGTCAATGTCGACGATCATGGTACAAGAGAAGTTTGCAGGGTTAACAAAAGTAATAATCACAGACATATATTATTAACACGTAAGTGAAAACGAGATGATTACTTTATGTGTATAAGAAAACATCACTTTATAGGGTGAAAGAAACTATTAACAACTGGATTATGTACGTCATGTCCCATATAGGCGGTGGCAGATTTTTTCCAAAAGGTTTCTGCAAATTGTCTTCATGGATTCCTGTTTAAAACTATTTTGCTTCGTTGGCTAAACCAGCCTTCTTTAAAGAAATAATTTTTGGAATGTGTTATGTCAAAGCTACCTAGGCATTTCCGTTAATCAAATTTTGAGGTGCATATTGCTATACTTGATAGAACAAGGTAGATAACACCACTTCCTTGAAATGCCCAGGTTATAGACCATGTCGGTTTAGAAAACAACAACGAGGTTCTACAAACTTTCAGTGGTGTTTCTTGTAAAAAGGGGTTTTTAATTCTGTTAGGACCGAGGAGAGCGAGGCCTATGTGCTTTGGTTTATTTCTATTAGAGACTATTCCTCTGGTTTATGGTCCCTATGCCATTTTAGACTCTCCAAATCATGGTTAATTTTATGATACTAACGATGCAATAAGAGAAGGGAGCTGTAGCTATCTTTATTTTGTTGCATCTCAACACATTGCAGATCATAGGGTCCCCGTGGATGTAGATGGAGGTACAGAGAATGTTTTACAAATCGTTAAAGGTAAATGCTATAATTCCTTTCTTGGCTTCCATTCATTGTACATGATGCCACTCTACTATAGGGAAGTTTGAACTTAAAATGTCACGTTGATTGTGCACCTCTCTTTTGTGCAGGTTCAAAGACACTTGCAACTTCGCATGGAAGCACAATGAAAGTTCTTGTAGCCGGTTCTAGATAAAGCAACGGAAACTCTTGCAGGTAACAACGTAGGGTCAATTTGATGGGGAGTTGCTTGTTCAAAACGGTCTGATATGGCCTCAAAAGTGAAAAGTGAATGCCTTTAAATATACATTTTCCGATTTGAATTTCTCCATTATGACTAAAATATATGTTCTATTTACAGAATTTGAAATTTCCCGTCGACAATTCTAGGCTACGGAATGGTCTATATATAATTTCCCAACTTCGAATAAGAGTTCAAGGAAGCTTCCTACAGAAAACATTCAAGGTATAAATATGACACAAGAGTGCGATTTTTGCAAGAGGGAATAAAAAAAAAATATGAGGATGCATGAATTGTGAGGAGAAGAAAATCTTTCATTCTCCTTTTCCCAGGACGAAGGAATTTTCAGTTGTTTTGAATGAGAAGGCTACTAGTGACATAGTACAAGAAGAAGAAAATGACAATTTTTTATCTGGCAGAAAAGGGAGTGTGTGACTGAATGGAGTGGTTGTTCCTCAGCCAATGGCAACAACATTAGCCTTTCCTACAGCTCTATCTCTGCGTAAAAATGGTAAGCCTTTTATAGTGCTCTATCTGTGCACGAAAATAGTCAAATGTATGAGGCAACTAATTTTATATGAATCAATATGAAACGTGTTCCAACGGGAATTTTAAATTCTCAAAATGGCAGCAGGACTGGACTTGAATTCCAATGGTTATACCACTATATCCTCCAAGGAAAGGGAGCCTGATTTTAATCGTTTTGGGTGGAGCAGATGAGACTCTGGAACATAGGAGAAAGCAGCAACCGCATTCATAAATGAGAATAAGGGCCAATAACCATTGTATTATGGCTTTATACATTGCTCAGAGACGAGAAATTCCTTCCTTCTTTTCCCTTAAGTTTTAACCCTGATCGAGTCCTCTTCTAGCATATGAATAGGATACACAACATCCTGCATATTGTGTGTGATGTAAATAATGCAATGGAAATTCTTTGGCTTCAATTTTTCTTTCTGCCACTCAGTTGGGTCGGGACCTCTTTTAACATTGAAATGTTCATGTAAATTATAATGCATGCCTAAGAGGCTTTGTTTGGTCCATTTTTCAATAAACCATTCACGTTATCGTGCTAGAATTTATCTATCTACTGCCTAATAATGTGTTTGTAAAGAAGCTCTTGTATTTTGTTTTAATCTTGTGGTGGTGAAACTCAAGCTTCAAATTCTCTCTGTGTTGGTGAAACTCAAGATTCAAATTTTCGTTGAACAAATATTCCGGTCTAGCAGGGACATACACACCCGTCTCTCTCCCCTAGATTTTACCTAAAGAGAAAGAGGCTGAGGTGACGTAATGACAATTACGATTGGAAAATGTACGCAATTATGAGTACTAAACATGCCAGGTGGACTGTTGATTTGGGTATTCCTATTTAATTAAATTATGGCTCGTTATGAGTCTATGGTTGTAGACTCACTATAAAAAGGTTGACTAAAAGATAAGAAGAATTTCTCAATTTTGAGTTGGTGAGACACCAGGCTCAAACCTTCAATTGATGTTTATTAAGCGCCCACTCCCTGTTTATTAGGCACCTTCGTTCTCCTTTAATTCTGCACATGCGTTTCAAACTTATAACATTTATGTGAACCAACTATGACTGGTAGGAACTACGACCAAAGAAATTAGAACCAACAAGAACTATGACTGAAAGGAACTTCTATTGAAAAGAAATTTCATAGGGGAATTCTGACCGAAGAACGATGACCAGTGGGAGCTCTAATCGAGGATCTAGTATGTTTGACCCACAGGAACTATGAGCGACAAGAACGCAGTTGTCTTTAACGCGACTTTTTGAAAGCCTTTCCGGTGGCTTTTTCCGGTCAAAATCCGGCAGTAAATTACTGGAATCACAAGTTTGATAGCTAGTTTCTGCACAATCAAAGCGTCCTAGGGGTTTTCCAGGGTGCTGAATCCAAATATGCAGTTAAAAAACCAATTTAACTGCAATTTCTTCCGCCGGATTCCGTCACCGGAATCTCCAAAAAGTCGCATTATAGACAACTCCGACAAAAACTGATACCAAATCCTTGGTCACAGTTCCTTTTGGTACCAGTTACAGTTCACGTTGGTCATAGTTCCTACCAGTTCTCGTTAATCGAAGATCCTAGTTCCTTGGTTGGAGTTCCTATTGGTATTAATCATAGTTCCTTAGTCAAAGTTCCTTCATCAAATTTTTGGTTAGTCATAATTCCAATTGGTCATAGTCTCTATTGGTATAAATCACAGTTCCTCAGCTAAGGTTGCTTCATCAAACTTCTTGCCACTCATAGTTCACACTGGTCATAGTTCCTTCTGGTCAACGATATGAGTTCCTTGGTCATAGTCCTTATAGTTCCTAGGAACTCTAACCAAAGAACTAGAAACTTCCCCACCAGGATTGAGAATTACAATGTTAACCCCTAGGTTGTGACATTATTGGGGATTCCGGGGTGCAAAATGGAAAGAGTAATATTGACCTAATAAAAAAAGAGGAGGTTGTTTCGTATTTGGATAATTGTTAAATACAAAATGGCAAGTTGTTTCGGATTTGGATCATATTTAAATACAAACGAGCATGTTGTTTTGGTTTTGGATTTGGATTTGGATCGTATTCAAATACAAAAGCGCAGGTTGTTTCAGATTTGGATCGTTTTTATATACATAAACAGTGGAGTGTTTTGGATTCGGATCATACTTTAAAAAGAGCAGGTTGTTCGGGATTTGGGTCATTTTTAAATACAAACACAAAAAGCACAGGATGTTGTTTCGGAGTCGAATCATATTTTTAAAAGAGCGGCCACATTATTGCTTTTCGGATTTGGATCATTTTTAAATATAAAAGAGGAGGTTGTTTCGGATTTGGATCGTATTAAAATACAAACGAGCAGGTTGTTTTGGATTTGGATCGTGATTAAATACAAAAGCGCAGGGTGCTTCAAACTCAGATGATTTGGATCGTATTTAAATACAAAAGAGCAGGTTGTTTGAGATTTGGATCGCATTTAAATACAAAAGAGCAGACTGTTTGAAATTTGGATGATTTTAAAATTATATTAAGAGAGCAGATTGTTTCGAATTTGCATGATATTTTAAAAAGGATGGATTGTTTCGAATTTGGATGATATTTTAAAAAAAATGGATTGCTTCGAATTTGGATGACATTTTGAAAAGAATGGATTGTTTCGAATTTGGATGATATTTTAGAAAGTCTAATGGATTGTTTCGAATTCGGAACATTTTTAAATACAAATATGAAAGGAGGATTCAGATCATATTTTTAAAAGAGCAAGCAAATTATAGTTTTGGATTTAGATATATTATATTTGTTTCGAATTTGGATGATATTTGAAAACAAATGAATTGTTTCGAATTTAGATGCTATATGAAAAAAAATGAAATTGGACAATATTTGAAAAAAAATGAATTATTTCGAATTTGGGCAATATGTGAAAAAAAATAAATTGTTTAGAATGATATTTTGAAAACTAAACCTATAAAAGATTGAAAAGACATTTTGAAAACTAAAAAAAGATTTGGATGATATTTTGAAAACTAAAACAAAAAGGATTGCATCATATTTTTATTTTTAAGCACATATACCATATTAATTTTATTATATATTATATTATAATATATAGATTTGAATTTTAAGCACACAAATCATATTAATTTTATTTTATAATATATAGATTTGAATTTTAAGCACAAATATCATATTAATTTTATTTTATAATATATAGATTTGATGAAAAAGGAGCGGGCAATATTTTTATTAAAATAGCGGGCACGTCATCCTTCCACCGCAGGGAGCGGGAGGTAATCGTTGCTCTGTGAAGCCAGCCTCACGCGTTCCCCTCCTCTCTAAGGCGCATGACACTTCCCGGAAGAAGCTCCCGGACCCTGCCCTTCGACAGGGGGCCATGTACCAACTCTCTACTTGGACCAGGGCGCACCCACATGTCCAATGACACCTCACGCCCACCACTATCAACGCTTTGGTATCTTCGCCCCTCGCGCGTGTGGGATATATGTGACTCTTTTACTCACTCACCACTGCATCTCTATCCTCTCTGTCTCTGTCTTTATCTCTATCCTCTCTGTCTCTGTCTTTGCTCGGCTCATCGCATTGTGGCACCAATTCTTATTGTCAAAATCCATCCATATTTTTGTGAAGGACAACGAGCAGAACACAGCTGGACGTGGAGAACAGAATCGATTGCTCACACTGACGCAGACGCAGACGCAGGCAGCTTTACAATACGCATTTCACACCAAATTCGCCCATTTAAATGTAAAACTACCAATTGCTCACACACAGACAGCCAGCTTTAAAATATGCATATTTCAAACCAAACCTCTTCTGAATTCGCCCCCTTTCTCCTGTTTCTTGCAAATCCATGTGAACATGCCTCTTCTCTTCACGATTGTTCAGAAATTTCGATGGCCCTTCTCTTCACCAACGAACGATTTCATTTTGAGAAATTCCGATGGCCCTTCGCTTCACGAACGAACGATTCAATTTTGAGAAATTTCGGCCTGCTCTCAATTTCCACATCCATATGAAGATGGGTCTGCAGGATTTGGAGAGATTTGGGCTTTCCACATCCCTTGAAGATGGGCCCTCACGATTTTCAATTTCAATATTTCAGCATCACGGCAGAGGAAAACCAAAAATAATTCCCCAGCCATCTCATCTATCGCTATCAAAATCTGTCAACCTTTTTCTCCTTCGCAACATAAGGGGAGTCCGATGCATGCATATTGGCAGACTCGGATATCACCTGGACTTCCCCGCCAATCCAATCCAATCCATTAGTTTTGCGCTGCAAGTATAAAATCCTGCACTCAAAATCACCGCTGATCGTTCAGGGGAGGCAAGCACCAGGCCCATGTCGCCTTCAAAAACCTGACAATGTACCACTGTAACTGAAACCCAAACCCTGTCTCTCATTGTCCAGAGGGAAAAACGCACTGAAAATTGTCTCATTGTTCAGAGGGAAAAAGGCACTGGAAATTGGTTAATTTATGCCTAATGATTTGTTAGATGCGTATTCCATTGGCATATTTAAGCTATGCTTTTCTAACAAATAAACTTGATGTGATGTGAGATGAAGTGGTCGTCTCTCCATGCACTGGACATCCACAACATGAGTTCGGGCATAGGATGGTTCACCGCAAATAAACTTATTAGACAAAGGGGAAGTTTAAATTCATCAACGGTCTTAGACCAAAATCTCTTGTACTTGTATCCATACAAGCCTCCAAGTTACACCCGCTTTGTTTGGCTTGGTTTCATAGTCGCATGCCCTTTCTCTTCAATGTTTATGGTTACGATATGACATGAAACCCTACTCACTCTTTGTTGGAAGGAAAAACCCACTCGAAATTGTCATATCATTCTGGATACGCATAAAGCCCTACTTCCGCCAAAATGATGGTATGCTTTTATAGTAATCTCTTCATTTGAAGTGGCTCATTGTATCTCCATATAACAAACCTAGGTGGTGATTTTTTTGGCACAACGTTGGTCATCAAGAAACACGCTCTGGAAGAATCCTTTCAGAGACAGGTTGCTTATGATTTTGTCCATGATGGTGGTCAAGCCAAATCGATCAGTTTTTGCACAGTGTCATAATTGGGTGGCCTTTCTCTATGCAGTGGATATATGGCCCAAGGCTTAAATTGGGTGCTTCTAGTCGTGCACAATACAATTTTTTTTTAGAAACACAATGGGAGATTTTGATGTGGCGCGAAAGAATTGCGAGGCAAGTAATCGTATTTTGAGACAAGGTAAGGTTGTCAAGAATTGAATTTTGTGAGAGGATAAAATACGTATTGGAGTGAGAGATTGAGAGCACCGTTTCTTTCGAGCACAACCATTCATATCATTAAACTCAGTGTTGTTAAATTTTTGAGGGCTAGCTTTATGATTGTGCACCATTTACCCATGGGGCAATGATGTCACGAGAACATTTTGTCGTTCATCAACCTTTTCAATATAATCATGTTCATCCAGAAAGGAAAGAATCAAATATGCAAAGAAGCACTGTAAATGAAGGTAAGGCCTTAGTTTCCTTAACAAACTCAAGTGGATTAGGTGACCAGTAGGTAGACTAGGAGGATTTTGAAACCATTTCCCACGTACAATAAAATTTCCATTCAATATGCGATATCAATTCACTTACCATAAAGTCCGCCGCTCTTTAAATGGATACAATCATTTCTTTCTCGATGTCCTCCAATTTCCAGGTTAGGTTACGAGTGTTAGTTATGGAGAAACAGGACTATAGTAACAGGAGTGGGCTACATTATTAAGCCATTTTGTTTTTGAAAGAGAAACAAGAGTGAGGAGCTTCGATTCATTGATCGTTTTCTAAGGATGATAGTATAATCATTGATTCGGAAGGCTGTGATTCACTAGAATCTATTGTGTAGCTCCCATGGAAGAAATTAATTTCAATTTCGAAGTTACTTTTTTTTTTTTTGTCGGATCTTGCTCAAAGCTTAGCAATCATGTGGGTTGTTTCTCTTTGTTGAAGGATTGTCACAAGCTATTGAGAAATCTAGGGCATCATATGGATTAGGTTCTTTAGGTAGCTTTCTCTTAGATTTTGACATTTTGTTGTGATTGTTCTTTTCTTCTTATTAGTTCCTCTTTCAATTTATTATGTTCCTTTCATCAAGAAAAGTGCCAAACAATGAAGATCACAACAAGGGACACAAGATGCAGGCACAAGGCCAGGGAAAAACCCCATATGAAGGGGAAAACCCAATCAACTCTTTCTCTAGTAGATTAAATCATATTGAGACAAACTTGCCCATTTCACCACTAACTTATTCCATCCACCAAATCAGCCCCAATTAGAACTTAGTTTCTTCCTTCCTGCAACTTCTGTAATCTCATCCTTTCATCTTGCAATTGTTATTCTTGGCCTCTGCAACTTAGTGTGTTTGACCCTTGCAATAGGCATACTTCGTCCCTCTAATAGTTCGATCTCTGCAACTAATGTTCTCGGTTCCTGCAATTGTTTAGCTCTTGTAACTGGCTCTAGGATAATTCGTGTGACACCAAATCGTCATGATGGCTTGAATGACTTCTCTCCTCGACCTTCACACTGCCTTATGTTTCTGTTCCAACTGCAGATAAGTCTTGTTATTACTTCCTCCTCTAATGGGTCGAGTTCACTCCTGTATATAGCTGTTGGAGTGCCCTTTAATAGGCCGACATGAACAATAGTAGAAGCCGACTTGTCAAATGTTTAAACTTGAGTTGTAGTAGGCCGGCATGTAGGAGAGGCGGTTGTCTTGTAGGAGAGGGAGCTGACTTGGTGGAGGAATCCTTTTGACACAAAACAATTTTCTTTCTTTGACTTTGACTTAATAAAAGCAAAAAAAATTCCTAAAGCACATAATCGGTGCTATGACCTATGGACCATTGACCCAAGCATGAAACCCATACTTTAATAAGTCAGTGTTTTCTTAATAAAATTTATTTTTCTTTTCTTTTGACAAACACATTGCATCGTGACTCAAATACAACTATGAAGACCAACACTGGTTACATTCTTCAACATAAGCAACAGTTAAAAAGCAAGCCCTATTGGACACGAGGGAGTTTTGAGAAGAAAATGAGCCTTCGTCGATAAGGGAACTTGATGAACCATAAAGGGAGGCCTTTTGAGTTACTAAGAAGAAATGAATAAAGAGCGGGGCGTAGATTCTAGAAGAAGTGCCAAATGGAAATATCAATTACTGCAAGAGATTCAATGACACCATAATGTCCTGGATAGAAATAAAATGGCTCTCTCGCAACAATGGAGGTTGAGGAACAATAAAATTAAGTCTCGGGAGGAAGTCGTTAATACAAAGCGCTAGGTAGAGAAGGAGGACATATTGCATAAGTTATCCAAAATGACCTCGAGAACCTCATTGTCATAGAAATCCAGAGAAATGAGAATCCACAAAGTGCATGGTTTTAGTTTTCAAGGTTTTAAGTCAGTTTAGTGATCCCTAGGGAAAGGAGAAAACCATGTCGAGCACCTCACTCTCTATCTAGAACTTGACCAAAAAATGGATGATTTTAGATCATTTTTATCCTACACGACAAATAAATGCCAAACAGAAAAAGAAACATCGACATCATTAAAAAAAAAGAAAAGAAGAGAAAATAAATAATTTTAGTTTTGGTCCATTTTAAACCTTTTTAACCTCCATTGAGAAGAAGGATAACATTAACATCATACAAATATGAATGTGCAAGATATCCTTCCACTATAGGGAGTGGGGGGTAGTGGTTGCTCTATGAATCCAATCTCATGTTGTGGCCACCTCTTTAAGGAGCTTGTCCCTTGTTGTGAGGAAGCCTCTAACCCTGCCCTTTGACAGTGGTCCATCAACTAACTCTCTACCTGGAGCATGGTTAGCGGCTCGAGTGGTTGGGAGCACAATGCTTTCACCCATTCGCCTTGGTTTGTAAAGTTATGGTATGTTCTATGCTTATAACAATTTACTTCTTTTTCTTATTATATTTCACAGATTAGCAATCACATGTACATAAAGTAAAGTGCAGATAGAACATTAAACGATCGACAAAAAACAATCCAAGACAAGAGACACAAGATGTGGCGGCTAGCCAGGGGCAAACCCCACAATGTGTGGGGAAACCCTTT
>APFE031255582.1:0-21169 GCA_000404065.3 Pinus taeda | reverse complement strand
ATCATCTCGCCTGAGCAATCTGGATATGTCGAAGGTAGGCAGATCACCGATGGTATCATCTTAACTCATGAAATAATTCATTCCCTGAAGATTTCCAAGAAGCCAGGTATGCTCCTCAAACTAGATCTCTCAAAGGCCTTTGATAGCCTAAGCTGGATGCATATTAAAAAAGTTCTAATTGCTTTTGGATTTGTTGCTCCCTGGGTCAAATGCGTCATGAGCCTCATCTCTTCCTCTGTATTTTCTATTCTGGTCAATGGTATACCCTCATCTCCTTTTCATCCTTCCCGGGGAATTAGGCAGGGAGACCCTCTATCCCCTTTCTTGTTCGTTATCATGGCAGAAGGATTAGGCCGAAGTATTAAATCAGCTCAGCAACCCCTCTGTCTCAAATGCCTATCCTTTCATAACTCTCCAACCTTCACACACCAACAATTCATTGATGACAACATGCTTGTTGGGCATCCCTCGGTCCAGGAAGCCCGAGTGCTCAAATCCATTCTGTCGGACTTTTTGGAAGCCTCAGGTGCCTCTATCAATAAATCCAAATCTCAGATCTTCTTTTCTCATACCCCTTCTTTAACTCAGGCAGCTATAGCCTATATTCTAGGGTTCTCCATTGCTACCCTCCCATCCAAATATTTAGGTGCTCCTCTGACTGCCTCAGCCCTAAAGCACTCCTCTTGGAAAATCCTCTTAGAGAATCTAGAGGCGCGACTATCCTCTTGGACTCACAGATCTCTAAATATGGCGAGTCGACTTGTCCTCATAAAAGTAGTACTTCAGGCTATGCCTCTATACCTCTTCTCCATCCTTGCAGCACCCAAATGGGTTCTCAAAGAAATCAAGCTTCTCCAAAGATCTTTTCTCTGGGGCGGTAATGGTCACAAGCGAAAGTGGGCTCTGGTCAAATGGGACACTGCTTGTCTACCAAAGAAAGGGAGTGGTATTGGTTTAAGGGATCCCTCTCAAAGAAATGAGATCATGGGAGATAGAATCTGGTGGAAATGGCTTACGGAGCCTCTCACCCCTTGGGCCTCTCTATGGATGGCTAAGTATGCAAGGAATTAACCAGCGGAGGAACTAATAAGAATATTAGAGGTTAACATGGGTTCCCTTATATGGAACTCGGCCAAGCACCACAGGAATCTCATTCAATAGCGCAACTTTTGGGAAGTGAAGAATGGCAACACTGAAAGATTTTGGGAAGATTCATGGCAGCAGATGCCCAAATTAAAGGACCAAATCCCTCTTACTCATCCCCTGGAGTAGGAGATGCAATCTTATGATAAGGTGAAAAACTTCTGGAGAAATTCACCAACCCAAGAGTACCAAGAATGGCTCAAGGCGGATCAGATTTTAAGACAGGGCTCGACACAAGTCCAACAAATTCTAGACACAGAATTAACAAAAAGAAGAATTCAGCATTCTAATGAAAAGGACATTCTTCGGTGGGGATATGAAGAAAGAGGTACCTATTCTACGAGAGAGGCCTGTAATATCATTATCAAGGCACATACAGTGAAATATCCTCTTTGGAGCATAATCTGGGACCCTTCCATATGGCCGAAAATCTCCACCTTTCTCTGGCTCCTATGTCATAACAAGATTCTCACGTGGGATAATCTCAGAAAGAGGAACTTTCATGGGGCTTCAATATGCCCTAATTGTAGACAAGAGGAGGAAACCATCAAGCATCTAATGATGTCCTGTCAGATTGCGCAAGCTCTGGGAAAAGGTCAGTTTCTGCTGCCAAAAGGAAGGAAGAACTCATGGAGACACCATTGCCACTGTGCGCAAATGGGATCATAACCCTTATCAAAGCAAGATTTTAAATTTCCTTTGGAAGCTCATTCCAGGCTTTCTCATGTGGGCCATATGGAAGGAGAGAAACAACAAAATATTTAAGGATCACTCTGTGCAGCTGGAAGATATCCGGAAAATAATTTGCCAAAATATTGAGGAAACCATATCTCTCAAAACCTGGTATCAGGAGGATCTCCCAACTAACCCCCAAGAACAATCCATGTGGGCCAATTGGAACTTCTAATGCAAGCAAGAACAGCTTATCAAAGGAACAAAGCCTCTAAGGAACCATTTACCTGAGAAATGGTTACCTACCCTTATGCATATGTACCAGCTAAATTTTGATGGCGCCTCGAAAGGCAACCCGAGAAATTCAGGATTTGGAGGGATTTTCAGAGATCACAAGGGGGCTCCTCTTTTAACCTTCTTAGGTTCAAAGGGATGGGATACCAATAACTCGACAGAACTGGAAGGTCTCTGGCAGGGACTAATTCTTACGCAAGATAAAGGTTTCTTCCCGCTCATAATCGAGGGCAATTCCCAGATCATCATAAATATGGTCACAAAAATCTTGCAAGGATCCTCCTCTGGCAAAGTGAGCAACAGCTGGAGAATGGCAAAAAGGCTTGAACTTATTGAATGTTGGCTCTCCTCTAACAAAGCGATCACTTTAAAGCATATTCGAAGGGAAGGGAATAAAATTGTGAACTTACTTGCTAATATGGGGGTTGATTATAGGATGGATCTTCATGTTGGATCAATTTCAAGCCTAGCATCTGAATCTCAACTCACGGATTACAACAACCTAGTGAAGAAGGAAATGCAACAGGAGGAAGGAGAACACCCGGATGCGGGTGAAATTAATGAAGCATAATTAACTTATTCGTTGATGGACAAACTGGGTACTGCCAGCTGTAGCTCTGTGTGGCTTCCCAGGATTTCACCCAACACAAATTGGATAGCAATAAGAGAGGTAGATTTGGAGGAATGTCTACATTAATCGCTCGCTTCGCCCAAGGTGATGCTTTAGCTGTTATATTCATGGCACTCTGTTTTATCCTCTCCACAACTTTTGCTCAACCTCCATGCTCCAGGTTCTGGCATGCAACGGGTCTGTGGTCTTGTTATGCTGAGGGTCGTGATGGCAGGCTAGTCTATGCAATTGGTGGCAAGCTTTTAATTGCCCCTAAGTTTCGAATTGCGCTGCACTCTCAGGCCCGTCTTGAGAAAACGAAGAGGTCCCTTGTGTTGTTCTATAGCCCTCCAGCCATTGCCCCTGGTCTCATTGTGCGCTCCCCTCACCGCCTCAACATGGTGCGTCAGAGTATGAGGAGTCGCTCTGGGGGACGCCGAGGTAGCCGAAGGCATTCGAAGGTTAGCGGTTCTGTGGATCCTGCCCTGCCTCCTGTTACTATCCCCTCCTCTCTGGTGGTTTCGCCTCCTCATAGCCCTTCTCGCGGGCCAACCCTGAACAATGCGTTCCAAACCACTCACTTCAAATTTCAGAGCAATCTCAGTAGGCCAATGATCACCTCTCATATCACTATTATCCTTTTTGAAGAAGAAATCCAGCTTCATCCTCTGGTGTGAGTGGTGTCTGAGCAACCTCAAAGGAGTGAGCAGTTTATGGTAGAAGGAAGTTCGGTGAATCGAAAGGGCAAGATACTCGACAAAGTAGATTCTCTTAGCAGTATTATGCCTTCTGATGCCATCATCTCGGTGGACGGGGAAGGCAATTCCATGGCCACTCATCACCCCACGGCGAACCCAAAAGGCGAGAAGGCAGGAACTGAAGATATGTGGACTGGTATTGCGTGTCAGGAGGTGGAGAGGCCTCCTAATGAGGACGTGGAGGTATAATGCCACTTGGGAATGCCCAAACTTCTTTTGGTTTTGCTGATGTTTTATATGGTCAACCTCAGGCAATTTTGTTTGCATTTTTGGTTTAACATCTACAGCTAGATGATTTTGTTATTCCACTCGAGCAACAGTAGTATAAAGATCTTCTGGGCAGCTAGGGAAAGTCTTTGTCTTGCTTTCGTGTGCTTTCTTATGTTATGTTGGTCTATCTCTGGTTTCTATATCTGTTCTCTTGTCCTCTATAACTGCTTCTCCCAGGCTCTCCCTATGCTGGGGCAGGTTTGCTGTGTTGAGTGCTCTGAGGTGATGCTATCTGAAGCCTCAACTCCTTGTAATATTATTTTACTTTTCAGTTAATAGAATTAGTCATTTACCGAGATTTTTTTTTATTATAAAAAACCAATGATATATATGTGATTTATAGTGAAGAATATAATATTTCTTTTTGAAGTGAATTTACAAAAGATAATTAATTAAAAAATAGAATTTTAAATCTCTTGTGCATATAAATGTTAATAAAAATATAAATAAAATCATATTTACCTTTTTTTCTTCTTTCTTTATTTGATATAATTTTTAAGATTAATTAAATAAAATAAATTATGAATTGATGATAATATTTATGAATATCATTTTAATTTATTATGTTTTTAAAATTTCTGAATAATTTATTTAATAAGATGATGTTGATAAAAATGAAAAAGTAACTTTAAAATGAATGAAATGAATCATATAACAATAATAGTTGTTTTGGCCCAGTTAAGTTTATTTTGAGTGGTTGAGAGAAATTTTTGTTATTCTCTCCACAAAAGTTTAATTATTGTAAATGATATGTTGAACTCATGTTGAGTATATTGTTGCAATGACTTTGAATCTTGTTGATTGGCCTCGTGGCTAGAAGATTCTATGGTTTAACCTTTATAGTCTCAAGGGGTCATCCCAATTGGTGATCCACGTAATGTTAGTCTCTTGTGACTAATAAATCCAAGGTTCAAATACCCATAGTTTGATTTATGGAGAGGAGACGAAGCTTGATCCCAATTGTTGATCAAAGTAATGTGCTAAAAAGAAATTACTTTTCAGACTCTATATAGTAAATATTATTATTAAGTTGGTTATCTTGATTATTAACATAGATATTAATTTTTAAAATATTTGTGGATAATCCACATATAAAGACTTAATATTAAACCTAAATTGTAAAAATAAGATAAGCATGGCTAAAATAACTTCCAATTTTTATGAGTTTCATATTGTTCAATTTCCAAAACATTAATGAAAGATTTATCACATTTTTTACATTATGAGGATTGAGAGTGCTTTCGCTTAAACTCTCTAGTTTATGCTCATATTAGATGTAAACTAAGGCAGCGATATAAATTAAATGTTGGGTAAATGGAGAGAGGCATGAATATAATACCTAGAGATCATAACACTCAAATCATAAATACATATCATAATACATTGAAATGTTTGCAAAATTTAAAAAGCAAAATAACTAAATTATGACATTATTTTAAATTATTATATTAATAATACTAATAAAAAGAATTATATACTATATATACTATATATATATATTATATATATAATAATAATAACATAAAAATTTATTCTTAAAAACTTTTTAATATTAATAGTTTTTCAGTTAATATTTGGTACAGAAATAAATTTTGCTCCAATTTTTTTGTGAAAAAAAAATTCATTCATAATACAATATCATTGAAAATTATATTCTATATATATGTGTGTATTAGTTAACTGCCCCATAAATAACAACCATTTAGCAAAAAAAGCTCACATAGAGAAAAAGTGAGATCTATGAACAAAAGATACAAAACAACAGAAAAGAAACGGTTGACTGTTCGCAGAGTGGTACAAAGAGTGCAGCCCAAAAGATCATAAAGATGTTGACAGTAAGAATCTGTAATCACATACATAAAAAGAGTGGATAACTGTTAGCAGAGTAGTAGAAACAGTGAAGCCCAAAAGGCAATAAAGAAGTTGACAATAAGAACCTGTAATCATAGACATAAAAAGACAACATGCCAAAACATAATAGAATTAAAATTTTATATTTAAAAAGTCCATCTACATAAATTTTTATTTTGATTTAAAAATTTAATTTTTAAAATAAATTTATCCACTTATTAAAATAATTCTTTATTTTCAGATTCTTTTATCAATATCATGTAAATCTTTCTTTTCTGATTCTTTTATCAATATCATCGCACCCAGTTCCATGAAGCTTATCCAATTGAAAGACAACCAACATCCAACATATTAATAGAATATATGAACATGAAAAAGCAACCTCATAAAGCAACTGAACCAGAAGCATCCTCGATAGTTTCTTTTGTACTAGAAATATAATAAAATTCAAATAAATGAAATCTATATGAATACATAAACAAGAGTGAGAATAGATAATATTTCAATTTTAAAAGAGAAGTTCAGAAGTTGGGGTTATCTTTATTGTGTACATTTTGAAAATACTTTAAAATTTAATTGGAAATAACCAGATTAATTGGTTGCATATTCCAAAAATATACTGAAATTCCGTAAGTTAACGTCACTGCTATGCATTGAATGTGGAAATATTTTGAAATCTACAATCTGAATAAGTTCAGCTCACCCCTCATCCTCCCAGCTAAATATGAAATGGAAATTCTAAATCAACATATACTAAATAAGCAATGAGCAGAGCAGCCTCACTAACCCCTGTATCTTTAAAGACATACTTAGCACTGGAAACAATTTTTGGGAAAAAAAATTATGTATTGAAAATTCCAAAGAATACAGAGATTACATGTGAGAGACATTGTTGTACCTTATTGTGAAGTAAAATTGTGATGAGCAATCTAATAAAAGAAAGTTAATACATTGAAACTGTCCTTGTAGCCCCTTTATAGACAAAACAATGGCTAAAGTTATATTATTTTAGCCTAAGTCATTTAAACTTGCTGGAATGTTTAGCCTTCAAAGTAGCAAACCTAGTGGGTTTAGTGAGAGCAATGCTAGTTGAGCATATATGCTCTATGTATTGTTTGCCTGACTTGAACCCACGTGCTTTCAAGTCCGTTGGTGTGATTTTGGTCTTTTTAGTCCTTTTAACCATAGCATCAACATTTATCTTTTTTGTTTTATGTGGAAATTAAAACATTATCAATAAATATCAAAACCCACATAGATATAATGAAAATATGCGGACCATGGAACTAATATGAAAAGACAATGCATTGAATACCTATCAATAAATATCAAAATCTATATAGATATAATGAGAATATGGGGAACATGTAACGAATATGAAAAGAAAATGCATTAACTAGTCATAAAAATATATGTCAATGTTATTATGAGCTAAGATATGTAGTATATAACTTACCTCTCTTAATTTATCTTGAAGTTTAGGTGAATGCCGCAATGGTTGAGGAGAATGTGATTTTTGCTTAGTATCATGTCCACCATCATACATGTGCAAAGGTGTTTTAGGAGATGTATATTCATTACTCTGAACATTAGACTATACATAGATATAAGTATGACTCAAATAGAATTAAATGTAAAAATATGATAAAATTATAAGAGTATAAATAAATATAATCTTACCTTGCATTGTGACATTGGACCTGAAGATGGTTCTAGCATTTGAACCATTTCATTTCCATTCTTCTTAAGGCTTCGAAAAGGGGTTTTCATTGATTGTGATGGTTCCAAAGGGAACACCTGCACCATAAATAAGAAATAACACACACACACATATAATCAAAACAAATCAAGGATAACGATATATAATACAAAACATCCATTTCTCATCCCATCATTATGGTAAAACATAACAATTTATATATTAATGTTTTTAGTGGAATAGGTTATATAGATTAAAAACTTACTGGCCCAATAACCCCTTGAAAACCTTGAGATCTAGGTGAGCATCGTAATAGTTGGTGGCATGAACTTGAGGAATTTTGTTGATTAGGCTATGCATATCAATAACAATGAGAAATTAGTATACAATTATAGTAAATATAAATATTATTTAATGTTAAAATGTCTAAAAAATTAATATATGCAAAAAAATGGACTCAGTTGTGTTGTCATTGTCCTAATTAGTTTCATCAAAGTTTAATATATGGTTGTGCCCATCTAATCCTTCTTCCCCCACATCATCAGGAACCTCAGTCCTTACTTTCTCTTTTAAAGAAATATCTATGTGCTTTATTGTCTCCATACGTCTATGAGGTAGACTCTTCTGATTCCAATGTTGAATTTTTTCACAAATCCTTTGCTTTGAAGTATCATTAAGCTGATCAAATGTAACAAATGACTGTGAAAACAAGTTTCAATGAATTTAGTCCACAACAATAAATTAATATTAATAAAAAACATATACAGATAAATACTAATAAATACTTACAGCTAAAAGAATTTCTTCATTGACAATATTAATAAAAAAAATATATACAAATAAATACTAATAAATACTTACAGCTGAAAGAATTTCTTCATTGACAAATATTTTATATGCTTGTTGTCGTGCACCACATAGCCTTGCATCTAAATCATATTGTATTTTGACATTTTGCCTTTTAAGGGCAATTGTTGATTTGACCGCCCATGTAGCATTTGCATCTCTTACTCGACCTCTTTGACGTGGAGGAATTGGTGGGAGATTGTGGGTGGTAGCCAGATGATGATTAAGGCGAGATAGGTTAAATGGACTCAAGCTCCAAGCACGAACAAGACAAGTGAACACTTGCTTGGTGCCTTTGATAGTTACCTCCCATTCATGTCTATTTTCCTCCATTTTCTTACTTCCTTATAAATAAATATATAAACAATAGTGTTGTTAAAAACATCATAAAAACACTTTAAAGTAAAAATCAATATTTATATCTATTTTTTTGTGGTTACCATAACTATCAACTTTTATAAAATATAGACCAAAATATTTAAAACAACTCTTCAAGATTCTTGTTATATCAATTTGCATGATTTGTAAATGTTACAGTGTTAAGTTCTTGTTAGATCAATTTACATGCTTTGTATATCTGACAGTCTTAAGTGAACACAAGTTGGGATAAGTGGTCTCATTGAGACTACATGGTTCCCAACAAAGCCAGCCCCTCATTAATAAACCTTCTGTACAGTCCAATAAATATTTTTTAGAAGAAAATGTTGCCCTCTCTAATTGACTGATATCCTTGTGTAAAATGGAAATCCCCGCATCCAATATACATAAAAGAAATAACATTACATTTTTTTTATATATGAGAAGAATAGTTGTTAAAAGAACTGACTCTTTAAATCATGAATTTGAACTCTGATGGCCACACCACATTTTTCTTGTGCAGGGGATTTCAAATTTGTTGAATACCACACTTTTATTTTCCTCCTCAATAAGGATAGCTTTAAATCCTAGATGGGAAACTTGTATTTATTAAACTTACTCAATGATTCCCCTTTGTGATGTTAATTTTGGGCAGATCTGTGAAGATATTGGACTGATCCATCAGGTTACGAGCCTTCTTGTTGATCACTCAAAGCCAGTATGTTCAGAGCAGTCCACTTCCAATCCCCATTCAGAAAACTCATCATGAACACTCCCCCACGATCAGCTTAGCATGCAGCCTCCAGATGGGATTGTGTTTGAAGAGCAGAATGTTAAAGCAACAGAATATATCTCAGACAATGCCCACGAGAATGCACACCTCCCCATGCAAGTTTCACGGCTACAGAGAAAACAGTTACAGAGTTTGGACAGAATGGCAGCGAAGTAATGCAGTTGGATATGTCCCCAGAAGATTGTTCCAATGATATCGGTTTTGAGTTGCAGGTCACAGGTGGAAATAGCTGTATGCAGGTCAAGCATTCAACTAACGCCTGGCCATGCATAAGTCATGGACTTCAATCCTCAGGTAATTGGGACACAATCGTTGATATAGGCAGATCTGTCTCATTTTCTCCTGCTTATTTTCCAATTAGTTGGATAATGTAATCTATATTTATATAAGGAGTAGTCTTTGACAGTATATATGGATTTACTATTCTCAAAAACTCTGAGCACTTCAATTGCGAAGAATTCACTTATCAAATTTGTTGTTTCAATAAATCTCTGCCAAATTTTAAACAAATTAGATTAGAAAATAATTTTCCAAAAAATTACACTTAAACTACTCACTTATTCCATTTGTTATTTCAAAATTTGCATGGTAATATTCGAAATTCCATCAATATATGATATATAGGAGAAGATAAGAATATATCAACATCTTTCATTGGCAACTTATTGATGAAGGTTAGGTACCTAGTTTGGTGGTTCTACTAAATTGATTTGGTCAAAGGTTAAGGTAGTAACATAGTTTGGGTAAATTTGATTCGGTCAAGTTACTGGTGGTCTTCAAGTTCCAAGTTTATGAGAATCCATAGTTTTTCTCATAGGATTCATCTTTAATTTAGCCTATTTAAAGGAGGAAAGACTCCATGTAAATTGCTTCAGGTGATCAATGGTTTTTCCCATGGGATTCATCTCTAATTTATCCTCTTGAAGGCAGAAAGACTTCAGGTAAATTGGTCCAGGTGACTTTTCAAGCTCCAGGTTTATGAGAATCCATAGATTTTCCCATGAGATTCATCTCTAATTTAACCTATTTAAAAGAGGAAAGACTCCAAATAAATTACTTCAGGTGATCAATAGTTTTTCCCATGAGATTCATCTCTAATTTAGCCTCTTAAAGACTAAAAAAATTCAGGAAAATTGGAACCATTAGTATCTCAACACAACAATGAGTTTAAACGCCACTTCACTAATACCAATAAAATCACTAAACACCAAGAGAAATAATAATGTCTAACTTAAAGATCCTAATAGCCACAAAGATAAATTTACCTGCAGCCTTTAAATAGACTATTTAAAAAATGAATACAATGAAAAAACCATAAATTTTCATAAACCAGAAGCTCAAACACTGCGAGGAACAATGAAATGATTCAAAATGTCTCATTTTTTAAGATGATGGATTTATGTAAGATTTATTCAGGTGGAAGGCATCTAATCTATCTTGATACAGTTAAATTGCTGCATATAACTTATCCAGATGCAATGAATACATTACAGTGGATTTGCCTACATTATCCAGGTACTCAGCAATACCTTGATCAAGGAAGCGATGATGAAAGTGGTCACTACTCCAAAACAGTTTCAACATAGCAGAAATCTTACAATAGTGAGGAAATTGGCAGACATTTGCTTCACTAATAATGGTGTTATGCTCTTCTGCTAGACGGACCGGGACCAGACGACAACTAGATTCGAATTATTTAAAAAAAAAAATTGTATTTAAATATAAAATATTCTTATAGCGAGAAGCCTGTGTAGTTTGCAAGCGTTTTATACGAGATAGTTGCGATTAATAACCGGTAAAGGAACTCCAAATAATTCCATTGATAAGGAATCCAATGGCGGAGAAGGGGAGCGCCTACAGAGACCTACCAGCAAGGAGGCTTAGTTGAATTTGGGTTTGTAACAGTGGGGTTATACCCAAATGAAGATGGGATTATCTGTTTGAGGGGAGGGGAAGCTTAACAGAATTGAGGTTGGAAAAGTGATCTGGACGTTGTACATTTAGATGGAGAGCAGTCGCTGTTGATGATGGTACAGACGCTGATAAGGGTCTTTCTTGAAACCAGCGTTATTCTTCCTTGGCAACATCCGTCGAGGGTTTTGGGGTCCACGCAATGATTTTGTGGCTTTTGAGACGAATGCATAGTTTAGCATAGTGGCTTTGGAGAAAAATGCATGGTTTAACATAAACCCAGTCTAATTATAAAATAAAATGATAAAAAAATACCTGAAAAACCAAGTATAGTGATTGATGGTGGAAAGCACCTTATATATATATCTTTGAACTCGAAGCCATGCCTATATATATGTATCCGAATTACGACTTTTGAGAAGCGATGCTCAAGATCATCAATTGAGAGAACTTTCTGGATTCTTTGAGAGATCATCAATTGCCGATTCTGGATTCAATCCACCAATGACATTCTAAAGGAATCCAGAAAGTTCTCTCAATTGATTCCTTCCTTGGGCAGTGATTACACTCATTTGATTGGGCATACCTTGTCGAGCATAAAGGTTGTTCTTCAATAAATTGAACTAGGGTTGATGAGGGGAGCGCTAGATTTGGAGGTAGGATAGCTTCTTTCCCGCCTACCAAATGAAAAGGAGAATTAACTATTGAGGTTTTCTCAGATATTTAATCAGCCCTTAAAGCAAATATTAAAGATTTTTTCTAGTTCTTTTGATTTTGGTCGATAGTTCATTTAATGATCCTCATAAGATTTTTATTAGTGGTTTCTGCTGAGCCATTTCCCCGAGGGCAATGATTTGCAGAATACTTAAGTTTAGATCCTCTCTTTAAAGAAAATTTAGTCATTGCATTTCCAAAAAAATAAGAAGCATTGTCAAAAATAAGAGCATGAGGGATACCAAACCTGGTAATAATAATTTGATCAATGAATTCAATGATGCTCTCAGAATTAGCTAGCTTCAGAGATGTTGCCTCTACGCATTTTGTAAAATAATCCATTGCAACCAAAATGTACCTGCTCTGTTTGGAAGAATGAGGAACGATCTCACTTATTACGTCCAGTCCCCATTGCTCAAAAGGTTGTTCGACTTTAACAGGTTGCAAGGGCATGGAAGGTTTCCTCTGTCTTCCAGAAGCGGTACGAAATAATCATAATTTTTCCTAAATAACACATCATTGATGAGTTGATATTGATTGGTTTTCGATCTCAAGGCTCCCTTTTTCTTAACATCTAGTTCAAGTGGAGCATAACCTTTAACAATAAAATATTAAGTCAGCATATGGAGACTGAGTATTAACAGGGAGTACCTCTGTGATTTGTTCAATATTACCTGTTACTTCATCTATTGATGTATCATTCATTCCTGTGACTAACTTGCAAAAACCTTGACCTCTTACAATTTTAGCGGGTTCGATTTCTAGATCATATTCTTGTAATGCAGTAACCCAGTTAGCCCTTTCTTCTCCTAACTCCTTTTGAATAAGTAATTTCGTGATTGCTAAGAAAGGAACAATAACTTTAACATGAGTTTTTAGAAAAAGGGGTCTAAAATATTTGATAGCTTTGTAAACTGCAAAGGATGTCTTTTCTACTCCTTAAAAATTTAATTTAGCTCCTTGAAAATTTGAGGTGAGGACAAAATAAAAATTAAAAAAAATGGGAGCTTCGATTTGGTTGTGTTAAGACTGTTGCATATGATAATTCAGAGGAAAAAGTATATAAAATAAACTGATTAGAAAAAATTGGGAGTTGATAGAAAAGGGGCATCAATTACAGCTTGTTTGATTTCATTAAATGTTTCTCTTTCATGATCACCCAATTTGAAAATCGAATGTTTTTTTATCATTGTTTGTAATGGTAGGACAATTTGAGAAAATTTGGGGACAAATCTCTTAACAAAATTGATTTGGCCAAGAAAAGATTGCATTGACTTTTTCGTATGCGGTAATGGAATTTTGGAAATTGTTTTAGTTCTCTCTGGATCAATAAAAATTCCATGTTTGGGTACAATAAAACCAAGGAGTTTACCTTCAATAAGAGGAAAAAACCGATTTCTTGGGGTTTAGAGAAATTCCGTACCTTCTGCATCTTTGAAAGATATGCTTTAAATCATGCAAATGATTATTTCTCTTCATTGGATATAAGGTAATATCATCTAGATAGACCACAACTTGGGCATGTTTGTTGAATATTCCAAAATTTTGTATTTTATATGAGCACTAATAAAATTAAGTTAATCATTTGAGTTGCTGAAAAACCTATATATACACATTTTAGTTTCCATGAAAAAAACAGTGATATCTTTATTTGAAGAAGAAAAGGTGATATTATAATGCAAGAACCCAGACCCAGTGTATTACATCCCAAAACCTAGAATTAAATACATTCATGAGCTTGGGGTTGAATAGAACATCACCAAAAAAAAATTTACTATCACAACAACGAAATAACAACAGAGTGATCCTTTTAGAGCCATAAACACTATAAACCAACCATGTGACAATGTCTACATACAATATCATCCAAACAAGGTTTAGAGAAACCAGTGTTTGTGAGGTAGACATGAGAGTCAAGAATTTGGAAACTTTGAATTTTTGAATATAAAAATGAAACAACATAGAGATAATATGTGAGAGATTATAAATTTAGGTTACATTTTAACATGAGAGGAGAGGGAGTACAGAGTACATGATTTTTTGGTCTCCTCTCCTGGCATGGCAGCATTGCATTTCAGCATTTCAGAGTAGAGTAAGGATTTAAAATATGATATCCTTATTGCCATAAAAAAAATAAAACAAATTTGTAGGCCTTCTATGTATGGGATCCCACTGCAGAACCAGGGATAAAAATAGGCACACTGAACTCTTTTGCTTCTTCAACTGTTTTAATCACCCTATAACCAGGCCACGTTACGCGCCCATCTAGAAATGCACCAGGCCCAGAATTCCTGTATTCCCCAAAGTATAAGCTTTCTAATGCAAATTCTCCCGACCATTCCAACCAGCCAGCGGGATGAATGAGGTCGCCTAAAAACGATTGCATGTAAACTGTTCGAGAGTATAATTTCCAAGGCCTTCCGAGGTATGTTGAAGTGAATGCCATCCAGGGAGTGAGATCACTTGTTGCTGTAACTATACAATTATGTATTGAGATGCCGGTATTTTGATAAGGATGATTCCTTCCTTGGGCAGTGATTACATTCACTTGATTGGGCATGCCTTGTCGAGCATAAATGTTACACTCCTGTAAAACCACGGCTGCATTGCCAAAAATGAAGTCCACTGTTCCGAACACGTCACATTCTCTGTAAAACTGCCTCAGAGAGTGAACATAAAGTGTGTCTTGGTAACCAATAATACTGCATCGATAAATCGCTGCAAAATCGGCCCCCACCCGTAGAGCCACAGCTTGATGCTTGTCAGGCCCTGCACTGTTCATAAAGCTCATGTCACGTGCAACAAATCCTGCACCGGATACAGCTGCAATGCAGCGATTCACTGGTCAGTGATTATTAATTGGCCTCAGCTCCATACACACATGTCATGAAACAATGTTGAAAATCCAATTCACCAGGTACAGAGAAAGAGAAAGGGTATTTCAATTAACCAGGTACAGAGAAAGAGAAAGGGTATTTCAATTAACCAGGTACAGAGAAAGAGAAAGGGTATTTCAAGAAATTGGATTGAACAATGAAACAAACAAAAATAATGCAGACAGAAAGGTTTGGAATAGTACCAAAGGTAGCGGAACTGAAAGTAGTAGAGCCCTCCTTCACATTTTTGCTGGAGACAACAACAGTCTTTCCCTTGCCATCGCCAACAAACATTATGTTGGTTTTTCGTTTAGAAATTTTGACAGTTTCAAGGTACAGTCCAGCTTTGACATAGATTATGTATTTTCTACTTCTCAAATGCTTGGGTGCCTCCTTGACAGCGTCGCTTATTGTTACATAGTTGCCACTGCCATCCTGCGCTACGACAGCATCAGGTCTCAAGTCTGCAGGGGAAAGCAGTAGTAGTAAACGATCAGTTGGCGATAACCACAGAGGGAATTCCTTCATGTCATATCGATCCAACAACCCATAATGCTGATAGAATTCCTGATCCAGACCAGCGTTATGCCCCTCATCTTTCTTGAATTCCTGCTCCAGACCAGAGTTATTCCCCTCATCTTTCTTCAATTCCTGCTCCAGACCAGCGTTATTCCCCTCATCTTTCTTGAAACCAGCGTTATTCTTCCTTGGCAACATCCGTCGAGGGTTTTGGGGAACCGCAGACTTATTCGTCTGCTCACCAGGTAAAGCTTTATTTTCCAAGCCGGCGTTGCTGAAAAGGGTTTGGAAGAGGGACAGGGAATTGCTGATCAATTGAGCGAACTTTCTGATTTCTTTTAGAATCTCAGCGGAGGAGGATTGAAGAGTCGCATTGCCGCCTCCAATCAAGTTCTGGAAGTGGAAACCCTCGAGGCATGTATCCTGGTTTGTCAGAGCGGCACTGAGCCAAGTTTTGACATCGGCAATGAAGAGCAATGACGGTCTCTTACCAGACAAATCGGACATGTGGAGCAGCGTGGCATTCAGATGATATAGTGTATCGCGGAGCAGCTCCACGCAATCCTGCTGGGCCACACCTCCGTCTCCGTCTCCGTCTCCCCAAACATGGGCTGCAACCTTTAGAGAGTACGATTGCAAAACCTGAGCTATGGTGGCTTCAATGGTGGCTTGAACAAAATCTTTGGGTTCCACCAGCTGATCAACACCTGGATATGTGACCAGCGTAGACACGCACAGCTGAGGGTGGAATGTTTTAGAGCAGGCGGTATGTATACCAGCCGGTATGGCTCCTCCTGTGGCCGCATCTGGAACCTTGTTCCGGAGAATAACAATACCAACAGAAATAAGAAGGCAGGCAAATATAACAATTCCAATGGCAACCCATCTTCTCGTCGCCCGGGATTCATCTTGGTTCCCGGGCGTCATCGTGGAAGGCTGAAGCCACAAATCTGCCTTCAGGAACAAGAAAAGTGTGCAGGATTCAAGAAACAGCGACCCGTAATTCAGGATTCAAGAAACAGCGATCTGTAATTCAAGAACAACAAGAAAACTCAACTCAACTCTGCAGGAAGGATTCAAGAAACGCAGAATGCAGCGGGAAAACAAATCTTTTGTAAAAGTCAAGTATGTTTGACGAGGTTCATTTAAAGCCTCCTGAAATTTGAAATGTGTGTCATTTAATATAATTAATTTAATTCTAAACTAATTAATTGTGATTTAGCATAATTAATTATTATTTAATGTAGTGTTTTTTAATTATTATTATTTAATAAAGTATTTTGTTTTACATTTACTATAAATGTGACTTATTTGGTTTTGTTTTGTATACCCTATAATATTCAATTTTAATGTTTATAATTATGAAGTTAATATGAAAACATCAACGAGGACATTGTCACACAGAGTAAAGAGATTTGAGCAACATTTACGATATTTTTTTAAATATATTTGGGGTTGGAAGGCAACTAAAGATCATTTGGCATCAAAACAAATGTTGCAGTACACAACAATCACTCTAAATCTTGTTTTATTGAACTTAAGCAACCGATACATTTTTATTTTTATTTATGGGATTGGATGTTCTAATTACATTTAATTCACATGCTTAGGATGATTAAAAGTTTAACTCCTTAATTGCAACTTCCATTTGAATGGTTACTATATTATGTTGAGTGGTGTTTTTGCTCAGCGAGATGAAATGAATCTGAGTGATGGGATCTCTATGAAAGGTTTTAGTCAAGTAAAATGTGCAAACATTCTAATGATTAAAGGGCCACTTGGAGCATTTAATTGAGACATTCACCTATCATTTGTTTCATGTAAATTATGTGTCTCAATGGAATGAATTATGATGACAGTTTATGCCAAAGAGCACAAGTATATGGTTTTGACACGCTTTTTTATTAAGAAATTCTCTTAGATATATAGGCTAAAGACGTGTTCTGACATATATGAAAGACAATAATACATGTCATTAGGTGAATAAAATTGTTGCTTGGGAGTCATTCACACAGGAAACCCCATAACTTTAGGAGGTTACTCATTGAGCTTAAAGCCTTCTTTGTTGGAGTTCCAAGTTACCCCTATTGGTACCCATTTGAATAATATCACATTAGACAAGACTACATATGGACATTACTTACATGTACCTTAAGTATATTCAATGTTCCCCTAGATGAATCGTGAAACCACCCATTTAGCCGCCTAGCTTTTCTTGTGCACCTAAAGCAACACTCGGGAAAAATACTCTCTCATACTTGCTTAGCATTGGTATATTTTATGGCTATAGCACCGGTCACACCCGTTATATAAACCATTTCTTGCTAAAAAATCCTTATTGTTAATTTGGGTTACTTGATCCACCATTTCCTTTTTAATTGTGGGATTGAATTAAAGGTTAATGATTATATACCTTATTATGCTACAATTTCATTTGACTAAGATAAATGGTTGATGCGCAATACATAATCCATTAATAACTAATTGAACAATCAACATTGGACTAAAAATGTTCAAACAATTCATCATCATACAACAGCTCTAAGAAAGGATCGACATCTAATCTGCCCTACTCTCACTCAAACTAAATGACAAACTTAGGATTAGAATCAAAGGTAGGGAAACCCCCTTAGGCTGGGAAATCACACACTCACACTTGGAAGTGAGGGGCAAGGATACCAAGATGACAATGGGTGGCTTTCTTTATAATTTCCTTATGCTCCCCCTTGATGCAAATGGGACTCTTTACATAGGGATAACCCAAGTGGTAACAAGCAGTTTGTTGGATAATTGATCAGCTTGGTATTTCATAGAACTTTAATCATGGAAACTGCTTACAAGCACTTGAACTGTGTACAATCTAATTGCCACGCTTTTTCAATCCTTTGTTGATATTAGACAAGAAAATTTGACCAAATGTCTAGTAAGAAATGTGGTTGATCTTAATACTAATGAAATACCTATACAATGAACAATCTTCATTCATTAAAGAATATCAATCATGAAGATAGATGAATGGTATACATATAGAATTTAAAGTACAAGAATAAAATAGATGATTGAATGATAATTACAATAACCTGTTTAATGTTATGTTAGATGTGTATACACACACATTAGGTTGAAGGTTACAATTAAAGATTGAGAACCTTATTGGCACATCATTATTATTTAATATTTTATGTTTATTTTCATTTTACTTTGACAGTTCCCTTACAACACACATCCCTAACTCTAGTGTATATCTATGGATGCAACAAAGTAAACATATTTTGGATAGAGTGAATTAGAAACACAGGTCGCAGTTTATTACAAGCAAGCATAGTCCACTTAATTGTAGGCACACAAGAAATGACATCTATCCCAAATGGGTGCATGTTCAATCCATGGATTTTTTACTGTTTTAACACAAAACTGAAGACGCACTTCAATTGACATTTAGACCCAATCATATGCCATGTATCAATCGTTGGCTAGCCTATCGTTCGAAAATAATGAGGGCTAACCATTGGGATGTGACATCTATTTCAACACCGTGTGCATTCTCAAAATCAACACCTTGAGGGCGCAACCTTCAACAAGAAAAAGCATCTATTTAATGCAGTGGAGATGTAATGTGGTTGGATATTGAGAGTTTTTATAATCTCTTTTCACATGGAATAACTTTTGAACTTTGATGTCACTGGAAGAAAGATGATTGGTCTTCATTTTCTCTCCTTTCTTCTGTGTTGATTGTGCTTGTCCTTCCAATTAACTAGATTTATTGACTTCATATGTTTTTGCGGGTGTTTTCTACCCAAGCATGGTGAAATACTTGTGAACCAGAGCTATGTAACAAACCTAAAAGCCTCATAGTGTTAGATATTTTATTATTGAATTGGTTTCAAGTGACAGACAAGCTTGAAGCAAACCCTTTACGTCACTGTAGGGTTTCTCTTAAAAGAGCATTGGCATGATGGTCATGATGATTTGATCTTGTATTTCTCCATTATCAATTAAATACTTTTCTAGTTTACATTTGACCCGTTGACCTAAATGGTAGAGACCTGTTTGTTAGGTCAATCCTAAACTTGCATTGATTTACACATAACAAAATTTGGCTACTTGTTCATGAGATTTACTTTTTCAAACTTAATATGTATATCGGATGCAACAGTTATGAATATCCCTCTTTAGTTGGCACAGACCAACTTGAAATGAGAGGATATTAGGAGGTGACATGCCTTATGTTATTTCGCTGCTTACTCAAATCTTAATGTGGGCGGTAATAAGTCCACTACAAAATGTATTTTCATGTGTGCTCTATTTGACAAGAATTGTCATTAGTATCTTTAATTCTTTTGCATATGTATGAAGCATCTTCCCTCTAAACCTATGCATTGTAATTGGTACATGGTTGTTCATCACAAAGTTAAAACCTTCTCTTTTTTCTTAATACCTATTGTTTAACGAGGTATTGGTTCTTCTACTTGACTATTTCTTGGTTCCTTTGTCAGTTCTCAAGGTCATTTCTTTCACTTCTTTCTCTGAGAGGATTTGAATGTCCATTACATAGAATATCTTGACCATGATTCCATTTGAGTAAGAACTAGAGAAAGGGTTTGGGGCACTGAAGGTGAAATCTCCTGTTGGGAGACCATTAATATGTTTTCTTTGAATTTAGTTTTCGATATTCGATCTTAATCTACTACATATAAATATCCTATTCATTCAGGAGCTCTAGGTCATTTTTATCTACAGAACGTCAAAAGGAAATCCAGGGGCTGCGGGCTATGGGGGCCTTTTGCGAGATGCAACAAGAAGGGTAATGCACTTGTATGCAAGAGCTTGTGGACACACAACTAATAATTTTTCAGAATATTTTGCTCTAGAAATAGGGCTCCACATTGCCAAAGAAAAAAATATCCCCAAAATCCAAATCACATGGGACTCCAAGATTGCTATAGGAGTGTCCCAAAAACTCTTGGATGTCTCCCCAACCTCCAAATTAGTAAAGAGATGACGCCTTGAACTCATGGTTTCTAGGATCCAAAAACTCCTCCTATCTTTGCCTTATGCGATTAAAACACATACCCGCGGGGAAGGGAATAAGGTAGCAAATCTTCTGGTAAATTGGGGAAGCAATTAAAATAACTTGGAAATCAACACTCACTGGCCAATGAAAGAACATGATAAATGGAAATATAACTTGATTCAGATCCTTCAACAAGACTCGGGTTCCCCGATATTGGCGGGATCTCGAGAAGAGCAAGGAAATCCTGCAGACAACAGTCGTAGTGTTAATGTAGAAGATATGAGTTGATGGTTGCAATGTGGCACGACACTTCCATGCACACGCTTGTTCTGATCTCCCATGGTTCTATGTTATTATGGTACTCCTCTGGCGGTGGATTTTAATTTCAAACATTATGTTCACTGATCGTAACACTAGTCTTTGTTTGAGTGACTGTGGATATTTAAATTCCGTCGTGATGATCACTTAGAGAGGTCTCATCACTAGTAATGTGTTGAAGGCTAGAACTTGACTACCTCAACATCAGGGAATACCCCCTGGTCGGGAGCATAACGCAACTCCATTTCCGTTGAAATTGGTGGGAATTTGCAGGGTAAGTTCCTCAGACAAAACACCAAAGGACACCGCTCACAAACAGATCACAGATCAATACACCAGTATTTTTGACGTGGTTAAAACCCTCAAAGAGGGAAACAGTCCACGGCCTCAGCCAACGTGGCCACTTCATGTAATTTATTAATAAAAGAATGAATATTTACATCAGCTTCTCTCATGAACGGTTACCCTACAAATGACCCTCCATGCTCTTTAAATAGAGATCATGGACCAATCTGGTGTTAAGC
>APFE031255575.1:11534-23472 GCA_000404065.3 Pinus taeda | reverse complement strand
ATTGATCTAACGCTTGAAATTTGTTTAATCATCTAACATCTAATCGTGTGATGCAGAAAATGACAGGTAGACAATAAGGAAAGTTGATTTCAGAGAGAAACGCCTTACGGCGTAAATATATGAATCCCGAAAGACAAAAAGAGACCATGAAAGTGTGCAAGTAAAAATCCCACTACTATTTACTTTTTATGCATAATAAATGATTGTGTGCAGCTTGATACTTATGCCACAATCCATGATAGTCAAAATGCTTAAACTTGGCTATTTCATGCTTTGAATTTTATGTTCCTAAGTAATGAATAATTCTATGAAACAGTGTGATCTTGGTAGATCATTAGATAGGTAGAGTGAATAAAAGGAGCTCATCAGTTTAATCTGAGCCCTTGGAAGATATAAGGTTAGAATTAGATAGTTTATTTTGTAAAGAAAAAAAATATTGATAAGGGTTTGCTAGCCCTAATGCACCCAAATAAAGTGAAGAAAAAATGATAGGATGAATAAGTGGGTAAGTAGTAAAAAAGTTGCAGAAATATCATGTCATTCAATACAAAAACCACTTATGTCATTGTTCCAAATGCATCCTTTAAATATGCATAAGTGGTAAACAAAACAAAAGCAATGGTTCACAATTTGGTTTACTTAACATCCCCTCATTCATTTTAATCCCCATAACACTCATTAATTTCCCTTTCATAACAAAAATATTAATACCTATAATTTTTAAGTCAAAAAGGCTCAGAGCATTTTTCTAACTTCTGGTGGGGCCGGACCCTCGGCTTGATGACTTAAGAAAGAAAGGTGTTAAATTTCATCATAATTCATTCATCCCTCTCACAAAACCCCTTTTCCTAAGGTTAAATTCTTTTGCCTAGGAAAACCCCTTTATAAACATGTTTTATGTAAAAAACCCAACAATACATTTACCCTAAGTACTAGGTATATGGAAAACACACAATGTTTCATGTACCTAAGCACACTATCCCTTCTACTCATTTCACTTCATATTAACTCTTTAATTAAATACATAAAATTCCCGAAAATCCACTACCTCGTATATATTTAACTTCTGATATAAATTAACCACACCCCTTAGTTTATCTATAAACTATGTTATTACCCCTTATCCCACAAAAAATATTAAAACCCCACCCTCAGTTCCTAATTCCTCATTACTGTCTGGCCTGATCCTCTAAACCTGGATTAGTCCTTAAACTAATCCCGAAACCACCGTAATTAAGTCCCCGAGCCCCCCATTAAAACCCATCATTCTCCCCCATACAACTCCCATCTCCCGATCATCATTGATTGTTCCTCCTGCACATCCAACGCCCCACAAGCATATCGGGTCGTCTTGATGTCCGCCCTTTATCCGCTCGATAAAACAATTATCCCCCTAGCTCCCAATGCTACGTGTCAAGTGCTGAATGGAATTGGGCGACCCCTCCCAAATACCACCCGCACCACAAAAGCAGTGCGATGGACCTCCCAAACCACTTTCACCTTCCAACCGAAAACCATCTCTGTTCATCAATTAGTGAAACCCGCTAAAATTAACCGTTTTTCCTATAAAAGCCTAATTATCCCTCTTTTCACCCTTTTCGCGCATTTTGCCTTTGAGAACACAAAAAGTCATTGCAACCCCTGCAAACAGCCAAATTGCTCACAAACCTCCGCCATTGCTCCACAGACGCTGCAGACAGCCCAACTCATTCATCAGTTCCTACTAGTGTACCGTACGAACCTCTGCAGCCACCTTCAACCACTATTCACAGTCAATTTCATCCAATTCCGGGTATTTAATCGTGGATTCCAACTCTGTTATCAAATGCAGAGTCAATTCACCCTCGTGACACTGTAAGTTAAGTAAAAAGATCAAATTTACCTAAAATTTAACATTGTGAGCCATAAACAAACTACAGAACCTCAGTTGCCCTAAAAGCTCTTAATCACCCCCCACACTCAAATCCACAAGAATTGAGTATGGTTGCCCCAATTGCTATGGATGTAAGGCCCATCACTACATCTCATTTAGACCTAGACCACCTTCCTTTGGCGGATAAATATTTCCAAATAAAATATACCACAGTCCTAGAACCCATGTTCAAAGTACATTGCCAAAGTAGGGATAGGTTCCTAAACTATGTTGATGAAATAGACCTTTGGGAGTCAAATTTTCCCAAGTACCAGTTCCTCCAAGTCCACATTTTTCCTGAAATTGTGTATATGTTCTATGCTTGCTACATCCCCAGTCACAGAACTGTTATATCTCATGACCAAAGGGTCCTTTTCACCATCACTGTCGAGTTTATAAATGAAATGTTGCATCTCCAACCAGCACCAAGCATAACCCCACTCTCAATTGGAGACTTGTTGGATTTGTATCCCAAACTTAGCTCTACAAAGTTGGCCCAACTATTCCAAACCTTCATCAAAGAAGAGAAACACATGCCTAAGGACTCCCCTCCATATGTATCAGTCATTTTCTCTCCATGGGGCCAGAATATTGTGGCCATTATATCTTCTGTTTTGGGTTACTCCACCAGTGAGTACATTAATGAAATAATCCTTGCCTTCATGTCCATCTACACTCTAGGGCAGCCACCTACTGTCATTTATGACTATGCCGAATTTATAGCTAATAGGATGCATGAGCAATTCCTTAGAATGAACAATAAAAGGGTTTTTAAGTACCCTTCAGTTTTATACCATATGTTTTTATATTATCAATCAGAGAAGTTCCCATACACCCTTTAAAATCTGGACACCAAGGGTCAGCTTAAGTCAGTCATTTTTTGGACCCCATTGATCCACCAATACCAGTCTCCATACTCTTACTTTGATTTCATTGATTTATTTGTACATCCGGTCATGGCAATGTTGACTGGAAACTCTCCTCCTAGAATCAGTCCAGAAATAAAGAAAGTCCTTCAATTGTCTAAACAGACCAAAGTCGGCGACTGATACCTTTACCAGAACCATATAGAAATAAGGATTTATGGTTGCATGCTGGCACCATACAAGCTACCAAGATACCTCCCAATGATGTTGTTTGCATTAGAATACTATTGAAAAATTATCAATGCAGATGAAGTAAACTTCATCAATGACAAGAAGAAGGCCAATTTCAAAATAAAAGACCAACTAGACCCCTTCATATGCAACTCTAGAGAGGCTGGAAAAGAGGCAGATTTGATATTGCAAAATATGAAGTTCCAAAGAAGTTTTGTCTGGAGATATGATCCTTTGGAATTCATCACAAAGAAGAGACAAAAGGTCCACCTATGACCTTTCATTCACCATCCCATACCTAAGATAAAAGAATATGCAAATCAAACAGAATGGGTGGAGGGTACCCTAGTAGATCAAGAAAGCACCAGAGTAGATGTAGAGAATGCTCTAATTGATTTAGAAAAGTAGCTTGATGACAACTCTTTTTTGCAGGTACCAGAAGAACCAGAAAGGGCTATGAGCACCCCTCCAGTTATGCAGACTCCTCAGAATGTGGAGAAGATCCAAAAAAGAAATAGAGAAGGGGCTTCCACTTCAGTTTTGGCCACCTCTGATTCGCAGCAAGAATCAAACAAGAGGCATAGGCTAAATCCAGCCTCTGAGCAAGAGTATACTGAAGACTCAACTGAGGTCACAAATGTAGGAGTAGAAAGAAGTAGGCCTACCACTCCATTTGGAGGCACGTAAGAGCCTTCCACATCACAAACTCAGATGTTGGGAAGGCAACTCAGTGTTGAAGTATCTTCCTTCAAAATGCCTGTTGACAAAGACCAAGATATCATGGAAAGATATAAAGAAATCAAGGCTAGAAATGAGAGGCTTAAGGCCCAAACATATGCTCAGTACCTGACGCTGACTCCGACTAATCAAACAAGGCTAATGTCAGCCTTTGACATTAAAGAGGGAAAGCTGCAGATGACCTTTGTTAAGCCTACAGTGCAGTAGCCAAAGACAGCATTAAATTTCAAAAGGTAGATTTTGAAGTGTTGGCAATGGATAGTCATCCCATAGACCATATTGAACTACACAAACAGGCTGGGGAGATGATATACTCCACCCTGACAGGTAAAGCCATAGCTGCTCATCAGCTACAAAACTCTCTTAACAACATATCAGCACAATTCCAGTTAGAGAAGGCCTCCTCATTGGCCAAGGATACCAAGATCAAGTGCTTAGAGGACTTAGTGATTGAATTAGGACATGATCCTAAGGATATAAAAGAGAAGGTGGAGAAGATCCAAAAAAGAAATAGAGAAGGGGCTTCCACTTCAGGAATGACCACCTCTGATTCGCAGCAAGAATCAAACAAGAGGCATAGGCTAAATCCAGCCTCTGAGCAAGAGTATACTGAAGACTCAACTGAGGTCACAAATGTAGGAGGAGAAAGAAGTAGGCCTACCACTCCATTTGGAGGCATGTAAGAGCTTTCCACATCACAAACTCAGATGTTGGGAAGGCAACTCAGTGTTGAAGTATCTTCCTTCAAAATGCTTGTTGACAAAGACCAAGATATCACGGAAAGATATAAAGAAATCAAGGCTAGAAATGAGAGGCTTAAGGCCCAAACATATGCTCAGTACCTGATGCTGACTCCGATTAATCAAACAAGGCTAATGTCAGCCTTTGAAATTAAAGAGGGAAAGCTGCAGATGACCTTTGTTAAGCCTACAGTGCAGTAGCCAAAGACAACATTAAATTTCAAAAGGTAGATTTTGAAGTGTTGGAAATGGATAGTCATCCCATAGACCATATTGAACTACACAAACAGGCTGGGGAGATGATATACTCCACCCTGATAGGTAAAGCCATAGCTGCTCATCAACTACAAAACTCTCTTAACAACATATCGACACAATTTCAGTTAGAGAAGGCCTCCTCATTGGCCAAGGATACCAAGATCAAGTGCTTAGAGGACTTAGTGATTGAATTAGGACATGATCCCAAGGATATAAAAGTTACAGAGCGACTTATTAAGAAGAAAAATGATGATATTTCTGAACTTAAGAGGCAATTGAAAATACCCCAGCTGCAACATCCTCAAACTCTAGAAGTCATAGAGAATCAAACCAGACATGAGGAGTTGATGGACTTGGTCTTGAAGCTGAATGATCAACTTAAGGAGACAAAATGAATTGGATGCTCTAATCCAATTAAAACAGGCAGATGTGGCCACTTCTTCAACAAATGTTTTCCCCATAGTCTCCACAGTAGTGCCATCCACACTATCAGCATATTCAACACCTACAATCCACTTGCAACAATCTTGCCAGCAACAACAGAGTCTACATCAGTAGCAGGTGCATCAGGAGAGAAAGCAGCAGAACTTGTCAAAACCATGGAAGAGATGTCTATCCAGGCTACTGAAATGAACAAGTTAAGAGAAAAGGTTGCAAGTTTGGAAACAGACTTTAGACTTGCCCAAATGAAATAGAAATAAGAAGCACAAAAGGCCCAGAGAACGGGTGAAAGAATAAAAGTCCTAGAGAAGGATTTAACACTGGAGAAACCACTTGGACAGACCAAGGAAATGTTGTAGGTCAATATCATTGACTATGTCAATGATATTTTGCCATCAATCCAAGTAATTTTTGAACAAACAGAGCTTGTAAATATAGCTACAAAAGTTATCCAGATAGTGAAGGAGGAGTTGGGAGATAAGCGAGAGGAGGCAAATAGACTTATCCACTTCCTCAATAGCAAGAATATGTATGAGTTCTAAGAGCTAAATATAGAAGACAAGACTACTACCATTTTAGAAATAAGGAAGGTCCTTTCTAAAAGGAATCTTATGCTTAATTTGGAAGAAAAGTGCCATAGTATGCAGGTAGCCATTGATAGGTTCATGGCTAAATTCCAGAATTTGAGGGAGAAAGGTCTGCTCAGTCCTATGGTCATCAATGACAAACTCATGACACAGTTGGACTATGGTGATAGACTCAGAAAATTGGCTAAGGAACAAGCCAGTTCTTCATCCATAAAAGCCCCGCCAATAGGCAAAGTGTTATATGATACATTTGAAAACTTGTTTTTCCTTGAGCATGAGGTAAAACATTTGTTCCTCACCAAGCCAAATTTTGCCAAATATACTAAAACTGATGAAATCTACAGGAGAATGATAAATGTAAAGTTACCTGATGGAATGGTGGGAGAAAATGACATATTTATTGTGATAAATTTACATCAAAAAGTTATTGCACAGTAAAAATGAAGGCAGCTAGGTAAAATAGGTGAAAACAGGGCAACAGGGTCAAAGATTATCAGTTGAAAAATGAAAGTAAAGAAGATTCCAGCATGAAAATCCACAACAACAAGCCAACATAAATGGCTACACTTCAACAATAAAGGGAAGCACAACCATAATAAAAGGGACAACATGAAACAATTCATTAGTTGTCTCTATCTTCTTGCAAGAAGATATTTGTATTGCCTAGATTAAATCTCAAGTTGTTTTGAGATATTTTGTAATATTTTTTTTTATAAATACTTCATAATTTGAACTATGTAGGGTGGATTCTTAGACATTTATGTAGTTTTCTTGATCAAAGGCTGTAAGCTATTGTATCACTATTGGACTAGCAAGCTGGATTATTGAATAAAGCAAATACATTTCAGTGGATTCATGTGTAGTGCGAAATACAAACAAGTATCTTCTTTTGTGTTGTCACTTTTCTTTAAATTTTTTTCCATAATCTTAAATGTATCTGAAATCTAAATTCTATAATATGGAATGATATCTCAGAACTTGCTTCACTGCACTCTGTTTTGACTATTATGCATTTTTATGTTTTCTGGTAAATTATCTAAGTTAAGGAATTCTTGGTTGCTCCTTAGTTTTGGTAGTTTCCCTCTGGTCTATAGTAAATGATTCTTAACTGCCCTTTGCTGATGGTCATTCTATGTTCCTCCTTTTAATCCTAGTTTGAGGATTCTTAAGTTCCCTCTCACCCTGGTTAAGATCATTTCACCCATTCGACCTAAAAACTTGTGTTTCACTCTGCTAGCTTACCCATTGAACACTCCCTTTAATGATTTAATCCCAGTTCTGCTGCCCTTCTTTGACTCCATAGCCCAATAGCCAGAGACATCATTCTATCCATTTGTTTAAGGATTCCACCATCCAACTTCCAATATAAAACCAAAACCCTAATGAACATTAAGAACTAGCCTAAAATCCTAGAAAAACAAAGTTAAATTATATAGAGAGAGTTCTCTCTAAGTCATAGGTTGGATAGAGCCTATACTTAAAATAATGGTTCGTAGTTACCTCGGTATTTTCCTTATTCTGATAAATTTTAGGGGAAAATTCTGAGAGATAACATAGTGGCGACCATACTGGGGAAAACCCTTAGTCCTAATAAATCTTTAAGAAAATTTTTAACTCTATATTTTGAGCCTCTCAGAGTAATTTATTAGAAGTTATTTCTCACAAAAAGAAAACAAGTAGAAAATTTTTGAAATTCTGGCTTCAAGCAGAACTCATTATACTAGGGCTAACCCAAATCCAAACCCTCCCCTGGTATTTGATAATCCTAACCTAATTTCAAGAAAATCCAAAACAAAATAAAGTTCAACTAGTCACACACCCTTAGTTAAAGCTAATTCATGCCCTGATGAATGGTTTTTTTTAGAAGATTTTCCCTTTGATGAAAAATTTGATTTGTCATTATGTAAGTTAAGGTCTGAA
Source organism: Pinus taeda (assembly GCA_000404065.3). Taxonomy (NCBI): domain Eukaryota; kingdom Viridiplantae; phylum Streptophyta; class Pinopsida; order Pinales; family Pinaceae; genus Pinus; species Pinus taeda. The sequence continues at coordinate 15,779 of APFE031255575.1, read as the reverse complement.
AGTCAAATTTGTGACACTATCCTAGATCTTGAGTTTATTGCAGACCTTGAAGTCTAGAAAGCTAACAAATTAATTAATGAGTACATTCTGAATTCACCGCAATCATCCCTTAGTACTACCAAGATCCATGAGCTTTCTGAGCAATTATCCACTAATCTTAGTTCACCACTATTCCCTTCAACTTGTGAAGCCCATTCCCCACCTCTATTCATACCCTCACTCCCTTACCAACCTAGTACAACTCATTACTCACCAGTCCTAGTTCATTATCCACTACTATATCATCTTCCAGTGCCTCAACCCCACATCTTAGCTCTTCCCAGCTTATAGCCATGGGAAACAGATATACTCCCCTTGTCTTACCTACTCCACTGGGTGCCATGCTAGCAAACTACTAGAGTAAAATCATCCAATTTGATGGCATAGGACACTACACTACACAACACCATGTTAATAAAATGACAGACTACTTTGAACTTCATAAAATTGATATTGTGGATGTCCAAATGAGATTATTTGCTCAGAATTTAGCTGGTGATGTTAGAAAATGGTTTAGATCACTACCTGATAATAGTATTGATAGTTTAGAAGTATTTCATCAACAGTTTTTGAATAGATGGGAAAAGAAAAAGAATCCTCTACAAATCCTTTCAAAATATGAAAATATTAGGAGAGGACCCAATGAGACTGTTCAAGATTACTGCACCAGATTTAAAAATATATACAAAGCAATTCCAGTGAATCTTAGACCCCCACCTGACTTAGAATTAATAAAGTTCCTTGATGGCTTTAACACAGACATGGCATTCCAGCTCAGGAAAGAAACCCCCCAACCCTATAAGATATGCAAAGTGTAGCTGTAAGTGTAGAGGCTAATTTATTAGCGAAAAGAGCTAGAGTCAGGAATGAAAGAAGAGGAGCAACTAAAGATGAGCCTTCACCCTCTGACATTAAAATAGATAGCTTAGTGAAAGGATGGAAAAATTAAGGGATAAAATAGAGAATATAGAGAAGAAACCCCAGTGGGATAATCAACAAGCACCTCCAGTTAGAAACCCGAACTTTAGGAAAAACCAAAACCAAAACATTGGAAAAAAATGGACCTGATTAGAATATTAGGTCTCATTTCCAAGAAAATTATGTAGAAACATCCCATCCTAAAGACCCAGAGCAAGACACACAGATTAACCTGATGGGATTAGATGATGAAGGTGCTATTTTTTTTACCCAAGATGATCAGGAATTGCATATGTTGTAGCAATTTCAAACCTAGTATGGAGAGTCATTTGATTATAAACAAGGTAATGATTCTGCCATCTTTGAAGTGCATAAACAATATAACTTAAGGAGTAAAAAGAATTCCGATATTCCTAACCAAACTAAGAAAACAATGCCAAATCAACCTAAGAAAATCAAAGAAGCTCTGGTTTCTAAAATCCTCCAGATTATCCCCAAACAAAACCAGAATCCTTCTGGCCCTACCATTGTAGATATAACTGCTAATCGACCTTCTGATGATCAACCCTCTACTTCAATTCCCCCTAAAAAAGCAGTGGACACACCTCAAAACACTAGATTGGAAAATTCACAAAAAGAGGTCCCCAATAAAGGAAAAGAAGACCATCCCACTCAATTCCTTGCCATGAAAACTCAAAATCCTCAAACAGAAAAAGCCCCTTTGTCATTCAATTTGGGAGCATAGGTAGCTAAGTTAAAGATTTCAGTCCCTTTAACAGAGGTAATTAAGAATGAAACCTACAAAACACAGATAAACCAGACCCTGAACATTGCTGAAAATGAGGATTTTGTTAACCTGCTTGATGACCAACCAGAACTTATATTTAGTCCAGATGTTAATGGAAAACCACTAGAAGGAGGAATACCACCTTTCTACATTAGCCTTAGCATCCATGAAAAAATTCTTCATAATGCAATGTTGGATTTTGGGGCCTCCCACAACTTAATGCCCAAATCAATAATAGAGAAATTGAACCTAGACATTACAAGTCCTTATAAGGACTTATTTTCATTTGACTCAAGTCAAGAAAAGTGTCTGGGGTTGATTAAAGACCCGTGTGTTAACTTAGTTCAATATCCTGCCAAGAGAATCCTTATGGATACTGTGGTTACTGACATCCCACCAAAGTATAGCATGCTGTTATCTAGATTATGGGGAGCCGAACTTCAGGGATCTTTACAACTTGATAAGTCATATGCAACAATTTTTGTTTTTTGACAACCCAAGAAGTTGTACCGAGAAACTTTAATGAAATACATGGTAAGTAGCCAGGATCAACCTCAAAACTTTCCTATCTACTCTGTACATTCAAAAATTGATTCTTTTATTCTATATAATGCTGATCAAACATAGGGAACTCTTTTAGACAATGTTGACACAGAACCAAAAGAAATTGCAGTTTCAAAACAAGAGGAAACCGTCCAAACTTTAGAACTTTCCACTAAACAAGGTAGTCAAAATGAGGAAACATTGGTGGCAACAGATGATGTGAAATATGAACATGAGATATTGTGACATCTTGAGTTTGATGGGTCAGTCAATAAGTTTGGAGCAGGAGCAGGAGTTTGGATATGCAATGTGGAGAATGATCACTCAGAAGGCCATGCATACAGACTAAATTTTAAAAGTACTAACAATATGGCCGAGTATGAAGCACTAATTTTAGGTCTTAAATTAGTTAGGAATCTAGGAGTTATAAGAGTTTCTGTCATGGGAGACTCTGAACTAGTTATAAAACAAATTAATGTTGTATATATGACAAAATACCCTAGGTTAAGTTGTTACAGAGGAACCTTTGTAGAAATATTAAACACTTTTTTAGAAACCAAGGTTGTTGTAATTCCTAGAAAACATAATATGCAGGCTCATAGTTTAGTAATGTTTGCCAACACCTGCAAGTTACCCTTTCAAACTGACCATAAATACATTGTTGAAGTTAGGCATAGACCTGCAATTCCAGATAATTTGAAGAACTGGAAAATATTTGCTGATGACAGACAGATAAACAATTTTTTAATCTCAGAAGAAGAATTTGTAAATAGCAATATAGATACTGACACATCAATAGATTCTAACATTAAAAAAAAGTGGAAATAAATGAGATAGAAGGTGAAGAGATAGATAGATTTCATCCCACTAACTTTACAAAATTAGATGTTGAAAACCTAAAGCAAGTTGAGATTGATGAAATAATTAATGAAGACACTGAAGTAATCAACGTCAAAGACAATTTCTTACCTAAAGGATTAACTCCTTTGGAAGATTTTTTTGATTCAAATGATGTTCCTAGAAAGCCTAAAATGGAACCTTTGAAATCTGATATAGAGGAGTGTAATATAGGCACTAATGAAAATCCAAAATTGATAAAACTTTCTAAATTATTACCTCCCACTGAAAGAGTAAAATACATTGATTTATGAAAAGAATTTCAGGATGTCTTTTCTTGGAGTTATGAGGACCTCAAATCCTATGATACCAGCATCATACAACACATAATCCCTATAAAAGAAAATCAAAAACCTTTCAGACAAAAACTTAGAAGAATTAATCCTATCCTATTACCTTTGATTGAAAAGGAAATCTAGAGAATGTATGACACTAAGATAATTGCACCAAATCAAATTTTCTAATTGGGTTTCAAACTTGGTGCCAACTAGGAAGAAAAATGGTGAGATCAAACTCTGTGTGGACCTTAGGAACCTCAACAAAGTATCACTTAAAGACAATTACCCTCTCCCCAAAATGGATCATATTCTGCCAAAAGTAGTTGGATCAACCAGAATCTCATTATTGGATGGGTTTTATGGTTATAATCAGATCTTAGTTCATCCTGATGACCAAGCCAAGACTGCCTTCACTACTCCTTGGGGCACATTCATGTATGTGAAAATGCCTTTTGGACTAATGAATGCATGAGCCACTTTCTAAAGGGCTATGGATATAGCCTTTGCCAAATAAATTCATGACTTCCTTGTGATATACCTAGATGACATTACTGTATTTTCAAAATCTGATAGCCAACATTTGGATCATCTAAGGCAAGGTTTTATTAAATGCAGGAAATATGGAATTTATTTAAACCCCAAGAAGTCTTTGTTTGGTTTAGAAGAAGGAAAGTTATTAGGCCACATAATCTCAAAAGATGGTATCCGAATAGACCCTTCAAGAATAGAAGCCATCTTACAGATACAACATCCAAGGAACATTAGGGAATTACAAGCTTTCTT
>APFE031255575.1:0-10153 GCA_000404065.3 Pinus taeda | reverse complement strand
ACCTTTACCCCTTAAGCCAATCTCTATTGAAACACCTTTTCAACAATGGGGTTTAGAATTCATTGGTGAAATTCACCCACCTTCTTGTGCCCAACACAAATGGATCCTCACTACCACAGACTATTTCACAAAGTGGATAGAGGCCATACCTTCAAGGCAAGCCACTGACACTGTTATTATAACCTTCCTTGAAACAAACGTTCTATCAAGGGTTGGATGTCTAACTAAACTCAATACTGATAATGCAACAACCTTTAAATCCAAAAGCATGATAGATTTATGCAACAAGTATCATATAACCTTGGGTCATTCCACAACCTATTATCCATAAGGAAATGGTCTGGAAGAATTCTCAAACAAAAGTATAGTGAACATCATCAAAAAGTTGTTAGAGGACAATAAGAAAACATGGAATAAAAAGTTAGTGAATGCCTTATGGGAAGACAAACTAACCACTAAGAAATCAATTGGTACCTCTCCCTACCAACTAGTTTATGGGATGGAAGCTATTTTTCCATCCTCCTTGGGAACACCAATGATGAAGATGCTTCAAGAGTTGAAGGTTGAACCTAATATTATCCAAAGAAGAATCAATCAAACAATTCATATTCAAAAAACCAGGGAGGAAGTATACATCAGGTCTCAAGTTGTGTAGGAAAGGATTAAAAAGATTTTTGATAAGAGAACCAAGGCTGGAGATTTTTACCTTGGTGACAAATTCCTAAAATGGGATTGAAGGAGGGAAGATAAAGGTAAACATGGAAATTTGATTTTCTATGGAAAGGCCCATATGTCATTTATGCTTTCAGAGGTAATAATGCTTTCTTCCTAAGAGAAATGGATGCTAAAGAAGCAGAAGGTGGACCAGTGAATGGTCGAATGCTCAAACACTATTTTGAACCTAACAACTGATTTTTACTTCCCATTGTACATATTTCATTTTTCTTCAAAAAGTTTAGTTTGGTGATCTTTGAAGTTGAAGCCCGAAGAGAAGGCCCTAAGATTTAAGGATTCACTGTCATAAGTATCAATAATCCAGAGGCATAGAGGATAATTTTGCAAGGTAACATCAATGGCAATTCAAAGGCTTCTGATATACAAAGTTCTTGACATTTCACCAGGAAATGTCATCCCCAAGTAGAGCCATTGTTAGGTTCTTATACCAATAGGAGTCATAATTTTGAATGACTAAGGTTGAGCCTTGTGATATTGTATATACCTTTGCTTTCTGCAAATGTTTTCCATATTAAAAAAAAATAAAATTAAACAATGTAAAGAGGGTATGTCCTAAAAAAATAATCAAAGGACCAAAAGAATGAAAAAAGGTCAAAAAAATGAAATATATGAACCCTAAAAGACAAAAAGAGACCAAGAAAGTGTGCAAGTCAAAATGCCACTATTATTTACTCTTTATGCATAATAAATGATTGTGTGCAGCTTGTTATTTATGCCACAATCCATGATAGTCAAACTATTTAAACTTGGCTATTTCATGCTTTGAATTTTGTCTTCATAGGTAGTGAATAAATCTGACCAAACAGTGTAACCTTGGCAGATCATTAAATTGGTAGAGTGAATAAAAGGAGCTCATCAGTTTAATCTGAGCCCTTGGAGTATATAAGGTTAGAATTAGATAGTTTATTTTGTAAAGAAAATAAAAATATTGATACGAGGTTGCTAGCCTAAATGCACCCAAATAAACTGAAGAAAAAATGGTAGGATGAGTAAGTGGGTAAGTAGTAGAAAGGTTGTAGAAATATCATGTCATTTGATACAAAAAGCACTTATGTCATTGTTCCAAATGCATCCTTTAAATATGCATAAGTGGTAAACAAAACAAAAGCAATGGTTCACAAATTGGTTTACTTAACATCCCCTCATTCATTTTAACCCCCATAACACTCACTAATTTCCCTTTCATAACAAAAATATTAATACGTATAGTTTTTAAGTCAAAAAGGCTTAGAGCATTTCTCTGACTTTTGGTGGGACCAGACCCTCGAATTGATGACTTAAGAAGGAAAGGTGTTGAATTTCATCATAATTCATTCATCCCCCTCACAAAACCCATTTTCCTAAGGTTAAGTTCTTTTGCATAGGAAAACCCCTTTATAAACATGTTTTATGCAAAAAACCAACAAATACATTTACCCTAAGTACTAGGTATATGGAAAACACACAACATTTCATGTACCTAAGCACACTACCCCTTCCGCTCATTTCACTTCATATTAACTTTTTAATTAAATATATAAAATTCTCGAAAACCCACTACCCCGTATATATTTAACTTCTTATATAAATTAATCTCGCCCCTTAGTTTATCTATAAACTATGTTACTACCCCTTATCTTGCCAAAAACATTAAAAACCCGCCCTTAGTCCCTAATTCCTCATTATAGTCTAGCCTGATCCCCTAAACCTGGATTAGTCCTTAAAATAATCTCGAAACCACTGCAATTAAGTCCTCGAGCCCCCCATTAAAACCCATCATTCTCCCCCACGCAACTCCCATCTCCTGATCACCGTTGATCGTGCTTCCTCCACATCTAATGCCCCATAAGCATATCGGGCGGGCCTGATGTCTGCCCTTTACTCGCTCGATAAAGTAGTTTTCCCATTAGCCTCGGACACTACGTGTCAAGTGCTGAGTGGAATCAGGCGACCCCTCCCGAATACCGCCTGCACCACAAACGTAGTGCGATGGACCTCCCAAACCACTTTCCCCTTCCAATAAAAAACCATCACTGCTCATCAATTAGTGAAGCCCACCAAAACTAATCGTTTTTCTATAAAAGCTTAATTACCCCTCTTTTCACCCTTTTCGTGCATTTTGCCTTTGAGAACACAAAAAGTCATTACGACCTTTGCAAATAGCCAAATTTCTCTCAAACCTCTGCCATTACTCCAAATACGCTGTAGACAGCCCAGCTTGTTCATCAATCTGTACCAGTACCTTACCAACCTCTGCAGCGGCCTTCAACCATTATTCACAGTCAATTCCGCCCAATTCCAGGTATTTAATTGTGGAATTCCAACTTCGTTATCAAATTCAGAGTCAATTCACCCTCGTGACACAGTTAGTTAAGTAAAAAGATCAAATTTACTTAAAATTTAACATTGTGAGCCATAAAACAACTACATAACCTTCATTGCCCTAAAAGCTCTAAATCACCCCCCACACTCAAATCCACAAGAACTGAGTATGGCTACCCCAATTGCTTTGGATGTAAGGCCCATCACTACACCTCATTTAGACCTGGACCACCTTCCTTTGGCGGATAAAGATTTCCAAATAAAAGATACCACTGTCCTAGAACCCCTGTTCAAAGTACATTGCCAAAGTAGGGACAGATTCCTGAACCATGCTGATGAAATTGGCCTTTGGGAGTCAAATTTTCCCCAGTACCAGTTCCCCCAAGACCAAATTTTTCCTAAAATTGTGCGCATATGTGCTATGCTTGCTACATCCCCAGTCATAGAACTATCATGTCTCATGACTAGAAGGTCGTTTTCACCATCACTGCTGAGTCTATAAATGAAATGTTGCAGCTCCAACAAAGACCAAGCCTAACCCCACTCTCAATTGGAGACTTGTTAGACTTGTATCCCAAAATTAGCTATGCAAAGTTGGCCCAACTGTTCCAAACCTTCATCAGAGAAGAGAAACACATCCCTAAGGAATCCCCTCCATATGTATTAGTCATTTTCTCTCCATGGGGCCAGAATAGTGTGGCCATCATATATTCTGTTTTGGGTTACCCCGCCAGTGAGTACATTGATGAAATAATCCTTGCCTTCATGTCCATCTACACTCCAGGGTGGCCTCCTACTATCATTTATGACTATGCCCAATTTATAGCTGATAGGATGCATGAGACATTCCTTAGAATGAACAATGAAAGGTTTTTTAATTACTCCTCAATTTTATACCATATGTTTTTTATTATCAATCAGAGAAGTTCCCATTCACCCTTCAAAAGTTGGACACCAAGGGTCAGCCCAAGTCAATCATTTTTTGGACCCCATTGATCCACCAATACCAGTCTCCATACTCTTACTTTGATTTCATTGATTTATTTGTACATCCGGTCATGGAAATGTTGATTGAAAACCCTCCTCCTAGAATTAGTCCATAAATAAAGAGAGTCCTTCAATTGTCTAAACAAACCAAAGTTGGTGACTGGTACCTTTACCAGAACCATATAGAAATAAGGATTTGTGGTTGCATGCTGGCACCATACAAGTGACCAAGATACTTCCCAATGAGGTTGTTTGCATTAGAATAATATAGGCAAATTATCAATCCAGATGAAGTAAATTTCGTCAATGCCAAGAACAAGGCCAATTTCAAAATAAAAGACCAACTAGGCCCCTTCATATGCAACTATAGAGAGGCTGGGAAAGAGGTAGATTTCATATTACAGAATATGAAGTTCCAAAGAAGTTTTGTCTGGAGACATGATCCTTTGGAATTCATCACAAAGAAGAGACAAAAGGTCAAGCTAGGACCTTTCATTCACCATCCCATACCTGAAATAGAAGCATATGCAAATCAGACAGAATGGGTGGAGGGTACCCTAGTAGACCAAGACAACACCAGAGTAGATGTAGAGAATGCTCTAATTGATTTAGAAAAGCAGCTTGATAACAACTCTTTTCTGCAGGTACCAGAAGAACCAAAAAAGGCTATGAGCACCCTTCCAATTATGCCGACTCCTTGGAATGTGGAGAAGATACCAAAAAGAAACAGAGAAGGGGATTCCACTTTAGGAATGGCCACCTTTGATTTACACAAGAATCAAACAAGAGGTAAAGGCTAAATCCAACCTTTAAGCAAGAGTATACTGAAGATTCAGTTGAGGTCACAAATACAGAGTCAGAAAGAAGTAGGCCTACCACTCCATCTGGAGGCAGCAAGAGCCTTCCACATCACAAACACAGATATTGGGAAGGCAACTTGTAGGTTTTAACCACATACAGAAATTACCTGCATACGAATTCTAAAACACATAAAATAAACAATGCGAGAGCATAACACATAAAACACATATACGCAGAGATTTTCCCATGGATCCCAAAACCGAGACTATCAGATTGATTTGTCATTAAGTTCCTTTCAATGTTATAATACATATTTATACATGCTGAAGCATCCAATACCATGGACCGAAAACCATCGCGTCCAAAACCATGTGCGAAAATCATGCACAAAACCATAGGTGGGTCCGCCCAACCTAACATAGGTTCCAAAACCAAAATATTCTAGGGTGCTACCTTGGACCCCATAGAGTGGGGTTACATGCACCCCTCAAACCCCTTGTGACCCCCCTGCTACACAATTGGCGCAATGAAGGGGGGGCTCTGCCCCCCCTCTAACTTTAGTGATTGAAATGGGACACAACCGCAAAGATATAAAAGCTATAGAACGGCTTATTAATAAGAAAAATGATGATATTGTTGCACTTAAGAGGCAATTGAAAATACCCTAGCTGCAACATCCTCAAAATCTAGAAGTCATGGAGAATCAAGCCAAACATGAGGAGTTGATGGACTTGGTCCTGAAGCTGAATGATCAACTTAAGGAGACAAAAGGAATTGGATGCTCTAATCCAATTAAAATAGGCAGATGTGGTCATTCTTCAACAAATGTTATCCCCACAGTCTCCACAACAGTGTCATCCACACTAGCAGCATCTTTGGAACCTACAGCTCCACTTGCAACAACTTTTCCAGCAACAATAGAGTCTACATCAGTAGCAGGTGCATCAGGAGAGAAAGCAGCAGAACTTGTCAAAGCCAGCGAAGAGATGTCTATCCAGGCTACTAAAATGAACATGTTAAGAGAAAAGGTTGCATGTTTGGAAACAAACTGCAGACTTTCCCAACTGAAACAGAAAGAAGAAGCACAAAAGGCCTAGAGAATGGGTGAAAGAATCAAAATCCTAGAGAAGGATTTAACACCGGAGAAACCACTTGGACAGACCAAGGAAATGTTGTGGGCCAATATCATTAACTCTATCAATGATATTTGGTCATCAATCCAAGTAATTTTTGAACAAACAGAGCAGGTAAAGTTAGCTACAGAATCTATCCAGAAAGTGAAGGAGGAGTTGGGAGATAAGTGAGAGGAGGCAAATAGACTTATCCACTTCCTCAACAACAAGAATAGATATGAGCTCCAAGAGCTAAATATAGAAGATAGACTGCTACCATTTTCGAAATAAGGAAGGTCCTTTCTAAAAGGAACATTATGCTTAATTTGGAAGAAAAGTGCCACAATATGCAAGTAACGATTGATAGTTCATGGCTAAATTCCAAATTTTGAGGGAGAAAGGCTTGCCCAGTCCTATGGTCATCAATGGTAAACTCATGAAACAGTTGGACTATGGTGATAGAATTAGAAAATTGGCTAAGGAACAAACCAATTCTTCATCCATAAAAGCCCTGCCAACAGGAAAAGTGTTATATGACACATTTGGAAACTTGTTTTTCCTCGAGCATGAGGTAAAACATTTGTTCCTCACCAAGCCAAATTTTTCCATATATACTAAAGCTGATGAAATCTATAGAAGAATGATAAATGCAATGTTGCCTGATGCAGAATGGTGGGAGAAAATGACAGATTTACTATGATAAATTTGCAGTAGAAAGTTACTGCATAGTAAAAATGAAGGCAGCCAGGTAAAACAAGTGAAAATAGGGAAGCATGGTCAAAGAGTATCAGGGTTAAAGAGTATTAGTTAAAATATGAAAGTAAAGAAGATTCCAGCGTAAAACTCCACAACAACAAGCCAACATAAAGGGCTACACTTCAATAATAAAGGCTAGCACAATCATAATAAAAGGGACAACATGAAACAATTCATTAGCTGTCTCTATCTTCTTGCAAGAAGATATTTGTATTTCCTAGATTAAATCTCAAGTTGGTTTGAGATATTTTGTAGTAATTTTTTGTATAAATACTTCACAATTCGAAGTATGTAGGGTGGATTCTTAGACATTTCTATAGTTTTCTTGATGAAAGACTGTAAGATATTATATCACTGTTGGACCAACAAGCTGGATTATTGAATAAAGTAAAGAAATTTCACTAGATTCATGTGTAGTGCGAAATACAGACAAATATTTTCTTTTGCGTTGTCACTTTTCTTTAAAAGTTTTTCCATAATCTTAAATGTATCTGTTGTAGCCACAACCACCACCCTATTAAAACTTGCTTTGGTAACCATTTTGAATGGGTCCCTTAAAAGTCGATCTTTCACCTATCCAAATAATCTGTTTTATCCCAGAGAATTTAACTCTTTGCCGAGTCGAATCTTCATGGTTAAGCCCCCCTTTATAAATCTTTGCTGCATGGTTCATTCATGACCCAGCCTAGCCCTTTATGCATTTCCTTCATCGGGACTTTTTCAACCCTCGAAAACCTTCTATCGCACCTTTATTTCCATTATAACTCTTTACAATGGAAATGCTTTGCAAACATGCATAACTCACCATTTTTCACCTATTTCTATCAACATTAAGGCATAATGTTCACCACTATACTCTGGCCGGGCATTATTAAACATAATATATATATATATAAAACCCTTATATCTATATATTATATTATATAATATATATATATATATATCTATCTTATTATCTATATTATATATATATATATTTATATATATATATATATATATATATTATATTATATATAATATATATATTATATAGGGTCCGGAGCCCCATGGCATATCGCAATCGGCAGGAGTCAAAGCTGGGCCATAAGGCCGATGCGATACAACAGACCCGACAGGACTATCAAATATAGTACATACATTATTGGATCCGTTTCCCCAATCGCATGTCGCAAACGGTAGAACCCAAGGGTTATATAAGGTGCGTTGTGATATACTGGACCAACCGACAACTATGAATTCATGTATATAATATTTCAAGTCCAGCCTTATGTTCGGATGTGCGTTTTCTCGTGTATTCCCATGTTTTTTATAAAGAGTTGTGGTCCGGTATTTAAAAGGAAAAGCCCATAAGGCGACCTACTGGGATTATTAAGCACAACATATGCATATATCGGGCCCGCTTCCCCAATCACATATCACTATCGGGCTTTGATGACACCCAAGGTCCATTCACTCACCATTGAAGCATTGCAATGCGATATGGCGGATGCGACGATAACTATAGGCTCGAGTGTATATCATTTGAAATCCGGCCTTATGGTCAGACGCGGGTTTTCCCGTGTTTTCCTGTGTATTTCGCCAAAATGGTGTGGTTCGGGTTTTCGAAGGAAAATCCCGTAAAGTGAATAGGTTTTCCCTTGAAGTGTTGTTAAGACAATCCTTGAGTAAAATGAATATTAGAGGCAACGAGAATATGTTTCATAGCAAGGCTGGATGGTTTGATAATTATAGTTGCTCTACATGCGAGATTAAGTAGAAACTGTGGCTGAATGCAAGAATTGTTTATGATCATGTTGCGCTGTTTCATAATCATAAAACTGATGTTAATTATCTCTGCAGGTGAGGAGTAAAAGAAACGCATGAGAAGATCCAAAGAATCCATATACGCGGATGTGTTCCGTTTAAAGATGCAGCCTTATGCATTCTCAGTCGGGTTTCCACGCGTTGCATGTGTATTTTGAAAGCGAAATTGTCCCAGGTTTCATCATGAAGAGATGACACATAGTCATCCTCTTCTAATCAACATCTATTCATTTCCCCAGGAAAGGAAGTTCTCCAGCAGATATGGCTTCTATGTGTCAGTAGTGACACCGACTCTTCTGTGTCTGTGTATTCTGATCTATATATTGAAAAGAACAGGGGGAAGGCGAAAGATTATGGGAAGATTGAGAGTCATTTCCGGCGGCATAAGTATTACCTCCAGATAGGAGAGGAGGACTTTCCTTGGGCAGAACAACTTTGATTTATTGTGAAAAAATAAGACTGCTTGGTCGAGAAAGAGCCTTTTTTCAGATTCATTTGCCTCTCCTTTCATGTGTTTAGAATCAGGATGTTGTTGCTGGTATAAATATAAATGTGATTTGTTTTGTGCATAATGATAACAGATAGTTCGTGACTAGTCTTTGTTATTCAAATTTGATTTGTTACCATGGTTAATTCATGAGCGATTGCTGATTCGAGACCTTGTTAAACATCAGTTGCAAGTTTTATTTGTATGGAAAGGAATGTGTATTCCTGTATAAGTAATTAGATTGCAATTAAGATTTAATACAACCTTGTTCAGCTATGAACCAATAATTTATTCATTTGGGCTTGGAATCTATATATGATGTTTCATCTCTTTTGTTATGTTCCAGTAGGATAGATTAGAATAGTTAGGATTAGCATAAGTAGTTAAAATTAGTGTAGATAGGATTTGATACTTATAGGTTAGTTGTTTCTCTTTGTTGATTTAATTGAAGTCTTCCTCCCAGAAGCAATCTTTCAACACATATAACAGTTTACGGGGTCCTTTTATCTCTGTCAGACCAAGCCATTCCAAACGAAAGTAGATCCAATTGGGGTTTACAATCAGGTTAGTTCCCCTTGTTAGCATAGCGAACATTTTCCATGTCAACAAATTGGCGCTAGGAGGGCTTGAACTGTAGTCCACAACTTTTTATGATTTTATCTATAAATGACGTGCATGGACTCAAAAAGATTAATGCATGGATTGTGAAGGTTGAAAAGACCCTTCCTTCCATTTGGAAAAACCTCATCTCGAAGAAGAGATGCTATGGAAGTATCCTGTCACTCAGGAACAACCAGTAAGAGTACTCACTCGGGCTTACACTTGTTCCCTCTCTCAGCTCCCCAACATTCACTCTTTACCTTCGAAAACTAAAAGAAAGCCAAGGATCTATTCCAGATGGGAACCAACTCCCACTTCCTCTGGGAGCACTCCCTCCCTGGCTCGCTCAGGATGCCATAGTGGTACCTTGGCAGCAACATCCCTTACCCAAGAATTTAGAAAGAGTATTGCCTAAATTCGACCTTGAGCGGGGAGACACTGCTGTTAACCATATTCACTCTTTCTTCTTGGTCGTGTGCATGTTGGGGGTAGTCGATGAAGATATAGTATGTCGTCTATTCCCTTTTACTCTGATTAGTGCGGCCTCCACATAGTACTTTAGCTTGAGAAT
>APFE031255567.1:0-11784 GCA_000404065.3 Pinus taeda | reverse complement strand
TGATGAATATGCTTTGTTTTATGAAATATTCAGGTGTTATGTAATCGTTTGCTTTGTTAGTGTATGCAGGTCTTAAAGTGAAGGAGGAGCTCGTCTGGATCAGCAAGGCTGGACTGCTACAACAAGCGTTGGACCTAAGGTAAGATCGGAAAACACTTGATCTCTCATAGAATAATGTGTGTTTAGAGAAGGATTGCTCTTGTTTGGTTTGTTTGTCACTAGAGAGTCTTAGACTCCTAGGGAGGTTAGCTTTGTCCGCAAAAATAACTCTTTCCGCATGACAGAAAGTGATCTTCTCATTCAATTAGAATAAGGTTGCATTTAGGAAGAATTTCTCTAGTGCCAAAAATCTCACATAAGATGGCTTAAGGAGGGGGGGAAACTCTATATTTTTTCACAAATCCATGATCAAAAACCACCATCACAACAAAATATTCTAACTTCAAAGCACTATAGGATATAAGCTTACAAAATACAAAGAGTTAGAAGGATAATTAGTTGGTTGAATTATCTTTAATAAATCAATTAAATTTAAAGTCACATTTATAATATAAATATTATTTGGTTAATTGGCAAAGGTTACAAGTCATATTTACTATGGCAAAATGAAGGACCAACAAGTATGGCCACCATGTACAACATAAAAAGTGTGAAAATTGATTGGGGGTTGGGAAGTGTATGTAAAGACAACTTGTATTTTTTTAATAATCAATTCATTTGTCTCAAGAAGACCTATAGTTACATCAATATAAACTAATATCCTTACTATTGACCTTTATCTTTCAGAAACGAAGACGTCATCCATGAGAATACTTTTTCCTAGCTTGTTTTCAATTGTGCATAAATCTTGAATAGTCTATGGTTCCAAGGGGAGTCCAAGAAGTTTTATCCATACTAGGGTGTCTAACATGGTCTCATCCTTAGCATAAAAAAGGAGTGGTGGGGTTTTATAGAAAAAAAGACCTATATACAAGCCAAACTTCATTTGATATAGAAACTACATCTTATTCATTCCAAAAGACAAAAAGAATGCATCTCTCTTGCTACTATGTGAGTTGCTAGTATATAGCATAAACTTGAACTTCGAATCTACTTTATCTATCTCAGAAAGTGGTCCATCCCTACCCTCTTGCCAATAAAATTTCATGCCAAAGTGCATCTTGAAAGGTCAAGGATTTGGTTGACTACAATATATTCCCCCACAACTAAGAACACGTTTTTCCTCAACTTCCAATGAATCTACATCATTACTATTTCGAATGAACCAAAAACCTTCCATAGAGGCAAAGAAATCCACATATTCCTTATACACTCCTTGAACATCACCTTTTTTCAATAGGTTTAGAGGGTTCAAGAACACAGGAAGACATTCGTTTTTCTAAACATTAAATCTCAAATTGAAATAATTAGTTAGAGACAATACACCCATAACATTTCCTACTTAGGAGGGCCCTTATAACTGTCCAAAACATGGCAATATTAGCACTTGTACCACCAACCTTATCACTACTTATAATATTTGACCAATTAAAAAAACCCTTATCTTCACATTGTTTAAAGTATGTGAAAATATTCTTAATCATCTTAAAGATCATGTTATTACACTATCCATTGACCTTTTTGAATAAATATTCTATTATATTTTTACAAATTAATTAAAAAACTTATGTAATCTTTAAACAACATATCTTTATCATTCACACACTTTGAAGTTTCCTTTCTCACTTCAGCTTATGTTAGCTTTTATAAAATGAGAGGGGAAAATGAAAAAAATAATATTTTTTAAAATATGAGGGGAATTGAAGAAACTAATAATTTTAATAAAATAAAAGGCCAGAAATGAAAAGGAAATTATAAAAAGGGAAAATGAGAGTTCTCCCACTTCAAATTATGTTAGCTTTCCCATTTCATCTTATGTTACCTTTTATAAAGTAACAGGTAGAAATGAGAAAAAAATATTTTTTTAAATAGGAGGGAAATTGAAAAAAATAATAATTTTAATAAAATAAAAAGCCAGAAATGAAAAAGAAATTGTAAAAAGGTCAAATGAGCATTCTCCTTATTTTGAAAAGGAAATGTAAAAGAGGAAAAATGAGCATTCTCCTCATTTTCGTCATTTGTATTTTTGAAGAAGAAAACTCTTAGAGAGTTTGGAATCCTGTGAGGCTATGATGTCCAAAAAACCCATTGGGAAAATTAGTTTTGGTGGTGAGAAACCAGCCCTAGGTAGATTGGAGCTAGATTTCACCATTGACTGCATTGTTGTGGAAGTAAATTTGACATTGGTGCTGCCCTAGCTAGATTGCGAGATCTCTGCATTGTTGTGGAAGTGAAATTCAATATTGGTGCTACCCTAGCTAGATTGCAGTGAGATTTCTACATTGCCATGGAAGCGAAATTTGACATTGGTGAAAATTAGGCAAGATTTGGAACTCATGAAGGTACTAATTTCATGAATTCTTCCACAAATATTTTTTCCATGAGTTAAATTTGTAATTGCATGTTTGATGAGCAAAGTTCTAGAGATTTTGGTGTGCAATTCTCATTCTATTGGTGTTTCTATTGGTGTTTGAAGTAGTTACGTATGGTAGAATAAAGGTTGAAATGCTTAATCGAGGGCGTTTAGTTCCCAACCATTTCTAAACGAAATCCTGAGAAAAATAATTAAGTGTTGGCTAGTTCTCAATGGCTTAGAGGGCCTAATTCTATGAGAAATATCCAAAATTCATTGCCAAGATTTTGAAAGCTAAAATCCCATCAAGAATGGCACCCAAGTTCATCAAATGAGGCACATTCTCTTGGGTGCACATATACTTTCAATATAAAAATCTCCTTTAACAGTGTTCTATAGCCAAGCAATATAACTTTTAAAGCAATAGCTGCACAAGAAAAGTCGTATTGAAGCTTGTGGAGGAACTTTGACAAACAGTGAAATTTTTTTTGACTCAGACACATTCAATGAGTGTCTCCTCGTTCAGGATCAACTTTCCCATGGGGTTTTATAGCCATGCAAAAGAACTTTTAAAACAATAGGTGCACAGGAAAAGTCGTATTGAAGTTGGGAAGGAAATTTGACAAACAGTGAAAAAATTTGTTGACTCAAACACATTCAATGCGTGTCTCCTTGTTCAGGATCAACTTTCCCATGATTTTTAATATCTAGAAGAATTGAAGAGTCGAAATTCTTATGCAAATCAACCACAATGTTGTGGAGAAAGCAGTAAATGGCATCAGATGCATCCCTTATACCGTCAGAGGCATCCAAACTATCAATTTTGAGTGTAAAAGCGTCGTAATTTATCTTCCACCCATCAATATCAGTAGTCACACAAAGGTACTCTTTTGTAATCTAATCGCTTTTGAGGGGTGCAAGGCATCTGAATTCAATTATGTGACATGTTACTTGAGTCTAATGGACGATTTGATCAACTCTAAAGAAGATGTAGTTGTGCTCAGGAAAAGTGACATCGTTATAAATTACCTTGGGAGTGATTCAAAGGTTGCTGAGTTCTTCAATGGTCTATGCAAGGGAGTCACCATGAGCGAGAAAGATGCATTTCCAAAACTGAAGGGAGATGTAGATGATCAGTACAGAAGAAAATTTAAGGTTTGGTTTACTGAACTTGTGAAGGAGAATTTCTCATCACCTTGGAGAAGTCTAGCTCTGGCGAGAGAAATTGTTGCACTTTTTCTTACGATTGTGCAAACCATCTACTCAATATTGTCACCTAATTAGCCTCTCCAATGTTGTGTCTTTTAATTCCTATTCACTGCATTAGAAACAACGATTTCTTTTTACTTATTTAGGATTGATTTGAATGCTGGTGGCCATTACAAGTACTAAGTATAGGAACTTTGACAAACAGTGAAACTTTTTGTTGACTCAAACACATTCAATGAGTGTCTCCTCATTCAGGATCAACTTTCCCATGGGTTTTTGTAGCCAAGGAATAGAACTTTTAAAACAATAGCTACATAGGAAAAGTTGTATTGAAGTTGCGGAGGAACTTTGACAAACAATGAAACTTTTTGTTGACTCAAACACATTCAATGAGTGTCTCCTCATTTAGGATCAACTTTCCCATGATTGTTAATATCCAGCAAAAATGAAGAGTTGGCATTCTTATACAAATGAATGTACAACAGGTTTCCACGCAGGGTTTAGTCCCTTGCTTTTTGTGGCATTGAAAAATTCCCATGATTTAGAAGTGTGGCCCCAGATTAATTCTCCATAAATCAATGCTATGATAATTAGAGCATCACATTCACAATGACATGCTTGCATTTACCAAAGGTACTTATTAAGTTATTAGCCTTTTTCTATTTTATTTCCCTGAAAAGATGCTAAACCAAGGCAGTATAGCTTGAAATAATAGGAATTCAAACTAGTTCTTTCATGATATGCATTGTATCAAATTCTCTCTTCACCTAGCCTATTTTCATGTAATCATCGATAAGGATGCCATACAAATTTTCATCAGGCATGTAATTTTTCATTTTCATGACATTGACTGCATAACATAATCCATTTTTCCATTTTTTGCACAATCTTTAACTAGCATATGGAAATTCTTGGGCTTAGGCAAAAGGTTTCTCTCCTTGATCTCATGCATCAAGTCAAGAGCTTCCACAATCCTTCTTGTTATATATTATCATTTCATAAAACAAGCATAAATTTCTTGCTGGAAAAGATGGGAAAACTTCAACATCTCATCTCCAAGAGCTCTAAAAAAATTTCCTTATTCAGACCAACATCCCACGAGTACCCTATATGCGGGAAAATTCACAATCATATTTTTTTAAAATATCACTGAAGATTTTTCGAGGCTAACTAATGGTTAGCAACAGATTCTCACCTTCCTGGCTCTATTTTATTAACAAAAAATAGAAGCAAGAGAACATGTTTCTTCAATAAAACTATATTTTGATTGTGCATTGTGGAGCCTTAAGACTAGTCCAATGTATTCAATTACTATATTTATTTCACATAAATAATTCCTGCAGTTAAATAATGCAGCAATAACTGAAGCAAATTTAGCTCAAGTATTGTCATTAGTATAATAAAGGATTTTAGTCATTTTTTCAATTCCATCATTTCCAGTACTATCTTCAATATAGATCTTAAGGCCTCCAAAACATGAACTTTTGTTTTTTTTAAGTCACCAGTTAGAAAAGTAATGGGTTGGCTGATATTGCTACTATTTGATTTATGGGTGAAATGGTCTAGTTCCTTTGCAGTAATTTATTTCTGCTTGGACTCCCACTTTTTCAACAACCCAATAAATGCACGTACATCATCTGCACTTTCAAAACATGAATGTATATCTTCACTACGATTACAGAGGTTCACAATAACACTTTTAGAGTGATTTTTCACTTTTGAAGATCCAATCTTCAGAATCTGGACTAGAGGAGGTATGCCACCTACAGTAGTACTTTCCCATTTTCTTTAATCATTTTCATTTGACAACATACAAAGCGAGAACATTGCACATTCTTGCTGCTATTTGAAGAAAGCAAAAGAAGCAAAATCAAGTGTTCTACTCCTTCCCTACCTTGAATGGCATGCCACATATTATTTGCACTATTGTAGAGAATTTTAAGAGACCTTATGAGTTCCTCTTGAACATCATCTACAACCCTTATAATTAAACACACTAGCAAACACTTTTCTTTTGCATTTTGGAGCTTGCTACATAAGTAGCTATTTCCATACAAGCTAGAAAGGGCTTCTATTGTATGCTCTCGAACTAGAAAAGGTGATCAAACCTTGAATTTCTTAATCAATACTTGTTCAATAAATACATTTTCTAGTGAATTATGCAAAATAGGTTGTGAATTTTTCCCATAAGAATTTATTAGCATACCAAGTGTAGTTGAGAGAACATGTTTTGGATAGTGGGATACAACCTTTAGTTCTGGCAAGAGTATACAAAATCACCCTTGGGAAATTGACTGATAGCATCTTCACATCAGTTTTTTGCTAACTAACTTCATCTTTGCTTCAAGGAAGTTTTCCTTGTGGATCTTTTGTGCAACTCCTTGCCTTAGGTTACAATTGATTCTATTACAGAAAAATGAAAAATACACAAAATAACATTGAAAGATGTTTGTAATTTGCATTAACAACCTCCTGGATTTGTGAAAGTGCTTCTTTTAAACTTAATAAATGTTAAAATTGGTCCAAAAAGTATGATACAATTTAATTTTCCTGAGAACTTCCATTTCTACATTGCATGAAACACAACTTCACAAGCTTGAGAACATTAAACATTATATTAGCCTCTATGTAAACTTGAACCACATTGATTTCTACATACGAAACTGATAAATGGAGCATGAGATATCTGGCACTAAAAGTACCTTGATTTTTTGGACAATTTTAACTTTAAAACTAGTTGAAATTATCCTAAATATCTGAGTTCCACTTCTGTAAGGGTGTTTCTTCATGAAACTAGGCCCCAAAAATGGAGCAACCTAAGTTCCCCATATCAGACACTGAGATGTGGATGGCATGGACTTATTTTGATATTTTTTGCAAGCCCAAATTTATGTATCTCAACTTTTAAGAAGCCTTTGAGTGCAACGTTAATTATAATTGTCTTTTGTAATCATTGAGCCATTTAGTTTTCTTTTCAACAATATTAAAGTAATTTCTTTTTGTGTTTGAAACACCATTCAAAAAATTCTAGGGAGGCATCCCAAGCTATTGGACAACAAATATTTTACTCAAAGAGATCAAGGATTCTTAATGTTACAACTTACATATCAAAATAGCATACTAGAAATGGAATTTTGTGCAATAGTTCTCAAATTTTGATAGCACATTTGACAACCTAGCCTCTCTCTATCATCCCATTCTAGAAAACCTCAAGTTTTCCATCTATATCTAAACAATACATCAAAAGCATTTTTAATTTTTTTTAAGATTGACCATAATCCTTTTTCAGGCCATTTCGTCATAAGTTCTGAAGCTTTATTTCTCTCACTTTCTCCCAAGTATGCATAAATAAGAGTAGTATGAATAAGGGCATCGCCAACAAGACCCCTCCAAAAATTTTATTGATTGTGTTTTTGTCCTTGCTTAGGTTTCCTAACTTTGAATAATGTTACTATATAAAAAACATCTTCAGATAAACCTCTTTCGAAAAAATCATCAAGAAGCTTTAGAGCTTCCTCTTCATTGGGTTGGAAACAATAGCCATCAATTAGAGATGAGTAAACACTAAAATTAGGCATAAACCTGCAATCTTCATTTTAAATAGGACCTATGATGCTTCATTTATTTCCCAAACTTTCAAAATCCATGAATAAAATCCTTGTATGTATACACAAAAAAATATCCCGCTTTGTAACATCTTGTTGTGAAGTTTCCAAGCATTAGCCATGTTAGCTCTCTTACACTATGAATTGATCAACATATCGCATGTGAAGTGCCCAAGTTCAGGACCCTTCTTCTCCATTTCAGGCAAGAGGTTATTGGCTTCTTCCAATTTCCATTCCTCGTATAGAATATGGAGGAGGACACCGTATGTCACCATTCCAGGCCCTAGCCCTTTCATTCTGCAATCTGAAATCCCCAATCATATTATCTTCTCTACAATCACCATCAATCAGGGTAGTATATGTTACGTTATTTGGAAATAAATCACCCATTTTGTTCAGAATTTTCAATGCATACCTCAATCTACCTTCTTTACAAAATCCAGGTATCGGAGTGTTGTATGTTACAATATCAGGGGAAGAACCCTTGTTTGCAATCTTCGAAAGGAAATTGAATGCATTTTCAATGTCCCCTTCCTTGTAGTATCCTTGAATGAGCAACATTGTAAATAACAATATTTGGTAACATGTATTTAGGCATAATTTACTCTATAAGGGCATTTGCTTTCATCATCTTGCCTCCTTTGGAGAGACCACTAATGAGTGCAATATAAATGACAACCATGAGTTTGATATAACGGTCCACCATTCCATCAAACAATTTGAAAGCATCATCCAGTTTGGCTTGCTTGGAATATCCATTTATCATAATAGAATACAAGATGGTATTGGAAGGTATTTTTATGGTCCTCATATATTTGAAAATAGCCTATGCCTCATGTTACCCCATCAATGCACATCGACACACATCAAATGGCTTATCATGAATATATTCCAGCACATTTCCAGTCATTGATAAATGATTAAGTGTTCCATTTTAAATTTCCCAAGCTCATCGTTCCTTTGGTTTTTGATATCTGTGGTACTCAAAGCAAATCTGAGTAGAGGAGACTACATAAAACCATGCCCGTAGGATTGCAAATTGTCATGAATAAATATTTATTGTTCCACACAGCTGATGCTATGACTCCCTTTAACTTGACGATGGAGAATGATCATTCTCACCTCCTTACACATGTTCCAAAATAAGATAAAAAAAAATTCAAAAGCAGTTGTGTATAATAATGTTGCTAGAGACAATATATCTTTATGTAATGCACACTTGAATTATCAGATCTGCAGATAAACTAGTTTCAGGGAAAATACACAGATTTGTTTGATGCAAGATCATTCCACCAAGACACACTCCATTGCCTGATCTCACTTCTCGGATACCATGTTGAAAAACCTTTTGTGATCTATAGATAATTACTTGTGATATTATTTACCATGAGTTTAGCTTATTCAGTTTTAATCAAGTAATTATACATCAGAAATTTAACCAATACTATTATAGCTATAGTCTAAGAGATTTTACTTAAAACATAGGAACAACTATATGGGAACAAAGGAAAATTTGGCTGTAGCTGCTACAACTAGAGCTTGCACAGATGTGATAACAAAGATACAACTCCTTTTCTTCCTGCTTTGTCCTAGTGATTTGGATTTTCTAGCCAAATTTTGGTATTTTGACTTATACATTTCTTTCTCAAATTTATACATAAACACTATGTTATGTGGTGGTTTATTTTGTTTGGGAAAGCCACTGGACACAACGTCTGCTTGGATGCAAACTGGCACATTTGGGAAATCAAAGGGACTTTGGCAAACTCTTATTGAGGGTTCCTGGAAAGAGGCATTCGATGGATACCAAATCCTGCTATATATATACTATTAACACCACATTGTCTATTCAGTTTCTAAGTTAAAAATTTCCATTCTGCATTTGTATATCCTTTATCATTCTATTTTACATGTTTAGCTCTCACTTATATGTTCTTTATCTACTAATGGTTTGTTTTATTTCTTACTTGGTATGGAAAAATTCATAAGTGAACTAAACTGTAAAAAATATATAAATCCATAAAAAACCCTTTAACTACATTTCATCATGATCAAAGCCTATGGATTTGCTAAAATAGGCCTGCAACTTTAACAACAGAAAAGCTAGAGACTCATTGTAGGTTAAACATGGCTTTAAGAATTATATAGCATCAAATCAACACCTTTGAGTAAATGAAGATGTAGCTTAACAAAATACTAACATTTTGTTGTACATTAAGTCATCTTCCTTTCAATCTTGGGGTTTGAAACAATTTATTATCCCATTGAGATGAATTTTCTTAAAACCATGTAGTAAATTTTGTCTTATCTATGGCAAAGATTTATACTTTGTTTGAATTAACTCTGTCTCTTCCCACGCTAGTCACTCCTTTAAGGATTCAATTTGTCACCGTGTTAATATTATTTTGATCAGTTGGTTCATATCCTTTGTTAGATTTTCTACCTTGTTTAACTCTGAAAATCCTCTCCACAGTACAAGGGTGCTCTTAATTGGCAGGTACAATAGTAGTAAGGTTGTACCTTTTGCAGGCCCATATAGTAGTAATAATGGTAGTAGTTTGTCATGATTTATGTGCACATTATAGTATAAGGGAGGTGTTGTTATGTAAGAGAGTAGAGGGTATATTTCCAGTTTTTCTATCCTCAATTAGTTTCAGTTTGCATGTTGTTTAAGATGAAGAAATCCCATTTTTTCTTTCATTTAGATTAGTTTGTAGTTTAGATTCAATTCATTTCATTTCTGCATGCATGATCTAATATTTGGAGGGCACAAAACCCTAGATAATTAGAGTTCTTTTGCATGATAAGGTTCTAATCTTGGTAAGGGGCACAATTATCAAGGAAGGGGATGCATGCTTCTGTTTGTCTTCTAGTGTGTTGTGGCCAGCAACAACCCCCCTTCTTATTTAGTATTAGTAATAACACTAGATAAGTGGGGGTCCTTAGTCAAAAAATTTAAAAAATTAATTAGTCCTTGTATTTCCTTTTTAATAAAACTTACCATCATAAACTTAGGAAAATACCCTCGAAAAGTCTAAAAAAGCTTAAGTTTCATGATAAGGTAAGATAAAATCGCTCCTTAAGAAAAATCACATCACAAAAAGGATAATATGATGCCTCCTTACAAACCGAATTCTAACATCACGAGATCACGATGCAAGACTACATATTGAAAAACATATATCGCATCGCATGCATCAAAGACCGCTTACGCTGAAAAATCTTAAACGCCGATATGCGATGGCACATATCGCAAAATCGCATCTCGCAGAAAACACTTTAATAGAAAATTGTCATATGTCATGCTCTTGCGATATTCCAATATTGCGATAGAACGACAGAGCGATATTGCGATAGAACGATAGAGCGATATTGCGATAGAATGACAGAGCGATATTGTGATAGAACGACGGAATGATATCGTAAAAATACGTTACAGTGATTTGCGATATTACAAAGCAAATTCATCGCGAATCTTTCTAGCTCGTTATTCGAGAAAATTTTTTCCATGAACCAAGACCTGGTTATGTGCTTTAATGCTAATTAATGAGTTAGTTGCCAATTGTTAATGAAATATGGTTTTGCGCTTATCAAAGAGTCAATTCACATAAGGTGGTACAATTTTTATGTGTTTGGCATTTAAAATATTTCCCATCACCTTTCCTTATCATTACTCTCACCTCACTTGTAAATTGCAGGAACGAAGAAAAAAAACTATACAAAGAAGTACACAAGATATCATGGGGAAGAAAGGCAAAGCTTTGAGCTCTGAAAACAAAGAAATGACATCCTTGTATACAGACACCACCTGTAACAGAGACACTGGTATTACTACTAGGGAAGGCATGTATAATGTACTTGAAGAAGAGAATCCCAAGGTGTTGGAGGTTACAGCTTCTGCAAGTTCACAGGGGTCTTCCGAGGCATCAGTTATAGGTTTAGCTTGTTCATTCTTGCACTAGATAGCGGCAAGGACCAAAATTCTCCCCTACATAGATATGATTAAAAGGGAAGCAGAGCAAGCAGTGGAAGAAATAGCCATGACAGCAAATAACCTTATTGATTGCATAAATGAAAATTTGCATAAAGCAAATCTTATCTCAGAAACCACTTCTGGGTATCTACCGAAAGTACAGCAATTGCAGGCAGACTGGAGACATAAGGCTCAAGAAAAGGCATAATCAATCAAAATATTAACTGGGATTCTTACTGGGCATATTTGGTAAAACCACACAGCCAGTGTATGACTCTCAAATGCATCATCAATTTTGCCAAAAAGATGGTTCCAGCTCTGGCTGATTCAATTTTCGCAGGGCAGTTGAAGTCTGAAGTCAGCCAACCGACCCTACTCAAGCAAATGATGAATGCTTGCGATTTCAAAGATCAGATACAGAAGTAGTTAGTTGTTAACTCTAGATTCAATATTAGTATTAATTTTGTTTTACTTTTGCCTAGAAAAAGGACGGTCATTTAAACCGTATCCTACATTTTTGTAATAAGTTATTTTTAGATTTAGTT
>APFE031255560.1:8845-51318 GCA_000404065.3 Pinus taeda | reverse complement strand
GGTAATGGTTTGGCAGAGTCAACTAACAAGAATCTGATCAAAATTATCAAACGAACAATCGAACAAAATCATAGGAATTGGCATAAATCCTTAGTCTTCGCATTATGGGTTGATAGGATAACACAGAAGGCTTCCATAGGAACCTCTCCGTTCAATCTTGTGTATGGAAAGGAAGCAATATTGCCTACAAATATCGTTCTACCCTCTTTAGCCCTAGTACAGTTCATTGAAGAAGCTCCCTCCTCTTCTATTCAGCTCAGATATGACCAAATCCTAAAACTAGAAGAAGAGAGAGAAAAGGCCAAGGATACCCATGCCAAACACCAGCAAATAATCAAAGCAGCTTTTGATTCAACTTCATCAGGGTCAAAACAATTCCAAGTTGGCGATCTAGTTCTGAAATGGGATAAAGCCCATGAGGACAAAGACAAACACACCAAGTTCCAAAAGTTGTGGCTTGGACCATTTCAGATTTATGAGAAAATAGGCCATTCAACCTTTCTATTGCAAGATTTAACAGGTTTGAGGGAGTCTCTCCCTGTAAATGGCCTTATCCTGAAAAAGTTCTTCAATTGAGAAGGTGACCCCTTCTCCCTTTTTGTTTCCATAGAATTTTTCTTAGTTTGTAGGTTTTAGGAAATAAAGTTTAAAGGCACATTCCATTGACTTTTCACTATATTTGAAAAGGTTGTCTCATAGAATTATCATAAATATTTGCTTTAAAGTAATAGAACTTTCAACCAAAAGGGATAAATTTGGGAAATTAGGTATCATTGTATTCTGAAATCACAAATTAAATTTGATCAACTCCTCCTTAGAGCATAAGAGTAATGAGAGTTATTTTTTGTTTTCAAGTTGGTCCCAAAAGGTTATTAATATTAGAAATGGAAGTTAATTCAATATTAGCATCTTCAACTCTTAACCTGTCATCCATCAATTCTCAAAGAAGTAATTGTCCACCCCATTCATTAAAAATGATGATTTTTCAGAGTGTAATTCTAAAATATAAAGATATTAAAGATAAGAGGTCTTATTACAAGACTGCTTACCATGTTCATAGGGAAATAGCTTAACTGATATTACCAATACTGCCTACCAAAACAGGGTAATGGCTTGAAATTTTAAGACAAGGAGTCTCATCACGAGCTAGCTTGTTCAGTTAGACTACTACCAGTGAATGGCATTGTCAATAGCTAGCCACCAAACCAGGACAATGACTTTTTATCTTGTCAATAACAGAAAAAAGAAAGATGAATAAAATATGAAAGCATGTCTTGAATTCTTTCTGATAATCATACTCTTAATTGAATGGGACAATGGACAATTACATGGTTAAAAGGTATTCCTGTCGAGACTATAAACGTTTGCTAGCAGCAGAGGCTCTACCTATGACAGGCGAGTTTACTATAAAAGCTTATTTGGAAGGATGTTTCTATTTTTATCATTATAAACTAACACAGGCCTATTTGAAACTTAAAATATATCAATTTTAAATTAGCAAAAGGAGGAAGTTAGCAAAATTACTTTTATGATATTCAGAATGCATAAATACCTAGTTATATCAGAATTTTTCTTTATAATTGGAACTCTATTTTCAAAAGAGCTTTAAAGTATTTTGTGATTTTCCCAGAGATAACTAGTTCTTCCAGTGAATCGCCAATTGTTGTGCATTGCAAACAACCCCCCATTTCATATTATTTTTATTCACAAAAACATTAAAATATGAAATGGGTCCCTTTAGAAATAAAATTGATATCAAAACTTTTCTTTCTAAAAAGTCCGATAATCAAAGGAGCGCTTACAAATGAACCTTAAAAGCAATATTTATTTAAAAGCGGAAATAAAGCGAATATGAGGTTTTTGCGATAAAGCGATCGCAAGATCGCATATCGCAAAAAACATAAACAATGCACCAAATGACATATGGCCTTCCCCCGATGCAATAAAGCTATCGGCGATATCGCAATCGGCAATCCCCTTATGTGCACCACTAATACACCGCATGGTAAAGCCCCGATGTGATAAAGCTATCGGCGATATCGCAATCGGCCCCGCTCCTTTATTTTTGTAAACATATGCGCATATGCCTTTTCGCTGATGCGATGTCGCAATCGGCAATCGGCGATCCTCTTGTCTCATCCTTAATGCATATATGCCTTTCGCCGATGCGATATCGCAATCGGCGATCGGCGATATTCAAATCATTGTTAAAGCCGTTCATGCGCTCCCTTCCGATGCGATGCGATAAGGCATGGTTCTCAATGCAAAAGCCGTTAAAGTGATTGGAGAGCCCAATTTATTGATAATTAAGGCATAATCACTCCCGCTCGGCCGCCCATATGCCCATTGCATGCTTTAAGAGATTTTCAACCAAATTTGGGAATAATGGGCATTTATAAGGTGGCAGACCCTATACGGTTACTTAATGAATCCCTATCCTGAGATCTGCCTATAGATCGTCTCCGCGCCGTTTGATAAAAGCAGAATATATTAACGTTCATCTTTTACATTTTGCTATCAACTCTGAGTTTTACTGTTATCTCTGTGTTACGCCGAATTCTCTTCTCTGTGCAGAATACAGTTGTACAAAAGGATTCAGACATGATGGGTAAAAAGTCCAAGAAGGTTGCAGGTGCTTCAAATCCACCAGCTGCAAGGCAATCGGTGCTAAATAGCAAAAAAGGCTTAATATCTGACACAACATGCGCAGGCCTAGCCAGGACAACTTAGCAAGGAACTTATGATTTGATAGAGGCCGAAAAACCAACACAGACAGTAGAAGAAGCTACCGCAGATTCACCTAAAAGGTCGGAAGGTTCTCTTAAGGATTTGGCAGATTCCTTCCTCCATAGGAATGCAGCAAGGGAGAAAATTCTCCCGTATACTGATGTTGTCAAATGGGCAATTGAAGAAATCCCCATCACTGATAGAACTTTCATCACAAAGGATGGGAGAATTTTTGGGTCATTTAAGCCTGAAGATCTGAGGCAAATGTATCATTTGCCTAAGTTGGAGAAGATTTATAATAGTGCCTTTTTAAAACAATTTGCAAGCGAATACGAGATCGAGTCTGAACCTATCAAGGAATGGAGGCAGAATCCAAATAAACACAAGCATGAAGCCTCCGGTAAGTACTCGGTCGCCTCTTTGTGTTCTCCTTATTGCTATGCTGGAATAATGATGTGTAGATTGTGGGGTTTGCATGACTCTGCCGTTTTTACCATTGAAATGGTTCCTCTCATGGAAGCAGCAGTAAACAGCACTATTATGGATTGGGCCACTATTCTTTCAGATAAGCTAGCATTAGCTGTTAGTGACTTTAGGAACAAAACTAGAGTCACTGAGAGGAAAATTCCCCCGTTCTACTACAGTGCATATATCTTGGATACTTTGTGTTTTAATTCTGAATTCCCTATTCTTGGCTGGAGGTGGACTGTACAGGACCCCTCGCCCATTCATATTTATCGTCGCAAGATGTGGAAAACATCTTATAAAAACCACATGTATCAGATTTGCAATGGTTTCATGGTTCCTGTATATTATGCAATTTTTGATAAGCCTATTCAGAGGATATCCTACCTAGCCTCTTTTGATTTGCCTGCAGTGGGTAGTTGGTTTGGAGAGGAATATTTCACTTATATTAGAGTCTTTGGCAGCCAAGCCAACCCTCATGTCCTTCCTTTATATGTCCCTGATAAACTGTTAGCAAGGGATATTGCTTACCAAATTACAGCGGAAAGCACCACCCAGACTCTTAAAAAGGAGAAGAAAAGGGGCTGGCCTACTTTCCCCTTCAGATGTGGAGTCTTCACCCTGCATGATCTCAAACATGCAGAAAAAGAAGCTATGAAGATTCAAGCTTTAAATCTTGCTACACTTCCAAATAGGCCATTCGACCCAAAGCAAACGGCATATGCTGCTTTGGAACATGCTAAATTAGCATTATTCGATCATAAAGAAGACATGTTTGATGATATTTTCAAATCAGCCGAATCGATATTTCAGGCCAGACAACTCACCAAGATGCGATATAACGATGAAGGGTTAATTGAGTTTAATAAACTCAGAGAATAGAGGTTGCAAACTCTGCCTCTAGATTTATTAATGCCAGCCCAAGTAGCATCATCAAGCGAGCCTGGCCAACAGCAGATAAAGGAACCTCCTGCTACAACAGAGACCAATAATAAAGAGCAAGAGGAACGACAAAAGAAATATTGAGAGGAAAAGATGAAGCAAGAACAACAAGCGCGCTTAAAGAGAGAACAACAAGAGCGCTTGAGAAAAGAAGAGGAAGATAGACACCGCCAAGAGCAGGCAGAGAAGCAGCAGAAGGAAAGAGAGCAGGCAGAAATACGGCAGAAGGAAAGAGAGCAGGCAGAAATACGGCAGAAGGAAAGAGAACAAGCAGAGAAGCAGCAGAAGGAACAGGAGCAGCGAGAGAGGGAAAAACAAGAACAATTGCTTAAGGAGTCCCAGTCTAAACAAACCACCACCGATACTAATAAAGGTGTTGTCACAGACCCTGAATTGCAAAAGGAATGGCAGCATTTCAGCACCATTATCGGTGGAGGTAAAGACTCACATAGTACTGATACTCCTAAAAGCAGCAGTGTACAGGATAAAACCTCATCTCAGGCTTTAAGCAGAACTAGCGGCACACCTAAAACGAAAGATGTGGAAATAATTCCGAAAGGTCCTAGCGACCAAATCACTCTACAAGTGGAAGATATTCCTCCTTTGAATGTCTTCTACAGCCCAAAGCATAGAGCCGTGGTAAAGCGATCGAGAAAGAGACAAAGGCTTCATCAACCTTCCATCTTTCTCGAACAAACAGTCATGGGCAATTTAGTGTGGAAGGAGAAATTGGATCCCTCCGATGATCTAACCAAATTGTCACAGTATGCTGGAGCTTATTCAGCTGCTACTATCGACAAGGCATCGGAGGTAAGTCTTTTATTAAAGACTAAAGATCAGGAAATTTCCACTTTGCAAAAAGAGTTGGCAGATCTAAAACAAAGGGTAACACAAACCGAGGCACAATTAGCAGAACAACAACAAATAAATAGCCAATTGGCTAAGCAATGGGAGGAGGAGAAACAGAACATCAATCAGGCAGCAATCCAGAAACAGAATGAGTTGAAGGAGGCTTTGGAACAATTAAAAGCGGCAAATGAGCAATTATTGAAGACCAAAGATGAGCATATCGCCCATATTACAGCGCAACTGGATAATGTTAAAGGAGACTCGCAGATAATGGAATTTAGAAAAGAGGCAATGTTAATCAACAATGCGCTTATAGCGCAAGTTAAACTATTGGCTCAATACCTCTCTCAAGCAGAACCACTCTGCGAGTTAACTACAATTGTGAATGAGCAGGTAGAAAAGGCAAGAGATGAATTGAATCAAGCCGATGAAGCTATCACAACACACCTTGAATGGCAAGATTCAAAGTCGGGAAAAGACTCCAATTTGCCAAGAATACTTGAGGTTCATAAGAACATATTATTCACAGAGTGGCATACACAGGTATTGAAGGCAGAAAGGGCAGCTTCAAGGTGCACATTGACTTCTAACAACTTGATTGATCTAGTTAATGATACACTCTACATAGCAAACATTGTTTCCCAGTGTACACCCGGAAAGGTAACTACAACAAATACATTGGAACAAACATGTTATCCAGAGTTAGAAAATAGAGGAAGGTTAATCGCCGGGGTTAACAGTTTAAGCATAGAAACATATTGGCATTTCCTTATCAAGCCTCATGAACAAAGAGCCGCCCTCAAATGCTTAACCGATGTCGTTCAATGTATGATCCCCGACATCCAAGATGCCACCTTTGCCGCCCAGCTCAGTTGACGGATCAACAAACCTCCTGAGATTGAGCCAATGCTTGCCATCAATCAACTGAGGTTCAAAGATAAACAGCCGACAGAATGAGTCATCCTCCAGCTCCTCAGATCGCCAGGGGAAATAGCAACAAGAAGTTATTGATATCAGAATAATTAGCATTTCTGTTTTGTAGATATTTAGATTAGTTTAGTATTTATAGACCCTTTCATGTCTTTAGAAAGGGTCGTAAAAAATTATGTAATAGATTTAACAGACTGAAGTTTGCACTATTGTGCTTCAGCCTTTATTCTTTTATGAAACTCGGCCAGTTGCTTTCACTTTAATGGAGAAATTGCTTGATTCAATTGTGCACTATTGTCGTTGATTGAGGAATGCTTATGTGTTAAAGGAAAAGCCATACATAGCGATTGATATTTGAGATCGGCCTACAACTCAAATGGTACTTTTATCTTTGTCTGAAGTCATTCTTTGTATATGAATTGTTGTGTTATTATCTTGCTATCGTTAATTGTATGCATGCGCTATAACGGCTAATCTTGTTCATTCCACTATTGGATGTTTATATGATATGCCTTTACTTTCAATCATGTATATGTTAATGATGTAGATGTGTAAAGTGTAGTAATATCGCTTTAAATCGCTGCGCTTAACTATTTAAGCATAGCAATCATAAATAATTCAATATCTATGTCTTAAGGATACAGACATCTATATGTTTATCTTTCAGATATAGAGCATCAAAAGCTACGCTTTAGAGCTTAAATAGATTCCCGGGATAGTTCCATTTATTTATATTTTGTTAATAGTATTAGTCTTTCGCCTATCACTAGTGTTACTTATAAAACATTCACTCATCCCACTTTATCTATTTCTAGGAAACTGGTCCCATTATCCCCAGTCGGAGCCACTATACCAAACGGAAAAGGAGATGTACTAAGGTCCGGACCGAGTGGTTTCCCCAATGTTGTTGCAGCGATTTTCGAGGCCTCAACAGGCCCCTACCATCATAAGTTGAGACAAACTATCCTTCAAAATTAATAGGCCAATTGCACTAGCAGATTGGACAAAATTAAGGCATTATGGGAAATCACTAGATGCATTGTGATGTCACATAGTTGGATTGATCAAAAGGGTAAGACCCTTTTTTGGATTGTAGATTACTATGGTGTGGTTTCTGGGAGGGATTCGGATTTTCCACAGTGCCCATCTTTATGTCTGTCGACGTTTCGAGTCTAGACCCAGACTCATCATCAGGACTGATGTACGGAGAAAAGAATGTAAAGGGATTTTGGTAAGACCCTTCCTAACTTCTTAGTTAATGGTTCCAAGGGGACAATGTTTATTAAATTTGGTTGAAGCATCTATACATGTTAAAGATGCAACATTATTCTGTGAGTTGTTGGATGGGTTCATTGAAGAGGTGGATCAATAAAATATTGTCTAAGTCATAACAAAGAATGTTTAGTTATATCGATGTAGACAAGTTTCTTATGTTGAGTTATTTTATTTTTTTAGACTCCTTGTGTTGCACATTGCATTGATTTTACTTTATAGGATATGTGAAAATTTCCTCATATTAAAAATATTATTGAATTATTTAGACGCATCACAAAATGTGTATATATGGTTAGCTTGATGAGAAGATTCACAAATAATAGTGAATTGTGTGTCATGCAATCACATGTTTTTCTATTAGCTTCATATTTGTCTAGTCTCTTTTGGCTTGTATGTGGGAGGCAACATTATCAGAATTGGATAGGAACTGGAAAAACCAGTGGATCTAATCGGTTTCAAGGCCATTTTGGTCCAATTCAAGGATTTAGACTATTTTTTGTTGATTATGTATTGACATTGGCCTTAAAGCGCCAAAATGGCCCATTCCATATAGTGTTGGTTGGTTATGTTTAGTGGTGTATGATGCAACTAAGGACTAGCAAAAAAACAAATTGAAAAAATAGTCAAATTATGTGCAAGCACAATACCCAACCCTAGGGCCCTATTATGTTATTTAAATAGACTCAACCCCTTTTCGTTTGCTCACCCTAGTAATTAATGGTGACATTAAATCCTTAATCACATCATTTTAGTTCAAGTTTTAACATTACAATAGGTATTTTACTATGTTTGACAATGATTTCAACATCATTGGATTTCATATGGAGAAACTATAATTTTATATCCAATTCAAAATTCAGCAAATTTAATAATTTTCATGGTTTTAGAATTGGAGAGATTCCAACATTTCCATTGGATTATGTCATGTCTGAGGGTATGGAACTAACATTTATGCAAGAGTACCAATCCCTCTATGTAACTCTATGTTGGTGGCATTGATTGTTGGACTCGTTTGTCACAACCCTAGTAAAAATGTACCCTTTACTCAACCATAATCACTAATTTGGAATGTTAAGCTTTCTTTATCTTATTTTAATGCTTAGAGGTGATATTAATTTTGAGGATCCCAATATAGGAAATGATTTTGATAATATGTAGTTATTTGTTGTAGCATCTATTTTTGGACTCTAAAGCCCACTTAGAGCCTCTTTGTTGATGTATTTTTGGTTCAAAGATGAATTGTACTAAATGTTATTTTTCTTATATGCACCCACCCTTGGATTCATATGGATGCAAATGGGTATATATTTTTTTTTCTAATTTTGAATATTTATGTATATTTTGGTTGACCAATTTTTTGGTCCGAGAAGTGCATCTATGGCTTCCTGGATCAATTTTGTTTGATAAATTAACAAATGCTCAGGTCCTACTTCTTTGCTAAATACATTTGTAAAGAGTTCAGTTCGTTTGTTTAACTCTTCGATAAAGTTCATTTGCTCTAACGAGGTATAAGTCCACCTTCACCTAATTGAACAATTGCCTCGGTCGGGAGGGATGATGGTAATCGGATAAGACCATCATTTTTGGTTCTATTTTTGTTCGGAGGCACATGTTTATCCAATTTCATGCGTCCAAAGTTTTTTTCTTGGTTTTAGTTTGATTCATATTTTTGGAGATGATCGTTTCAGTGATTGGTCCAATTCTAATAACTATGGTGGGAAGTGAAGGGAATGATCCTTTTATATGAGTGGCAACTTTATCCTTTAGTCATAAAGCATAGGGATTGGGGGAGAGGCAACATATGCAAGCTAGTATCACACAAGGAGATCTTTTGTGTACGAGTGGCGAACATGTGAGGAATGGAGGAGGTGTGTGCCATTAGTGAACTTTCGGTGAAGTTTTTTCAATTTGTTGATGGAGACAAACCCATGATGGTAATACTTGTATGCAACCATTGATGGAACCAAAGAATCCACTAGAGCCTATTATGGGGGAAAGAGAATTGGTGGACTTGATAAACGACTATTGATATGGACAATGGTTGATGAGTGATAGAACAATACACTCTATTGCCCCATTCATGCTACAAGGATCTACCTCAACCCTGCATTCTCTTGTGTGGTTTTAGATTTTATGTCAATGAGGCTATGGATCCTCACATGTATTCAAAGGATGGTGCAAAGCCATAATAATGTGTGGAAATTTCTAAATAACTCGAAATATATAAACTAGTCGGTGAATGATTTGGCTTTGACGTGGCTATTCAAAACAAAAAGACCAGAATGCTAAATAAGCTTCAATATGTTTCAATTTTCAATGCCTCTTCTTACTTTTTTCAAAGTTCAACTTTCAATGTATTTTCTTATTTTTATTTAATTGTTTATAAATGATCAGTGGCCAAACTATGACGCAAAATATTCAAATTACAAAAAATTGTCATTCATGTTCTTACACAAACATTTAGCTCTTCAGGGTACGAGCACCACTAAAATTTATTTCAGAAAATACACACCAAGAGGCGCAACATGTTTAAAATTTTCAAATTAAATTTGAATTGTTTATAAATTATAATTTATTATTTTATGTCTATTCACCCTTAAATTATGTATTATCGCTAATAATTTAATAATTTATCACTTATAAGCCTCATGTACACTTGAATCCCGACACTTTAATGGCACGATCTACATCTACTACGATCTTTGATTATGGGTGGTAATGCAACTTTAGAGAACACATAACATGGGGGCAATTTTGTTGGATGAGATTAACAACACCACTGCATCAAGAGTTGACTGAGGCAAGTTATTGAATAGGCCCATTATTAATTATGGGAGGGGGCATAAGAGGAGGTAGCATGGGAAGGAGGGTCGAGTAGGAGGATGTTCCAAATAAAACACATGTTGCGCCACCCTTTACAAACTCTCACAAAGCGAGCTAGACTTAGTAGTAGCATTAGTGGATGATGAGAGATTCTAACTTGTGCTTTTTCTAGAGAACATAGAAGTCCAACCTAGCTGCAAGGCCGCCTTCCTCTAAAGGAAAATAAAGAATTTCTAAAACCATTATTTTTTCCAATAAAAAGGACAAAAGAAATCACTAGTTTATTTATCTGATTTTACTATAAATGACTCATGATGATGAGATACATTTATTCTATTTTTTATGATATTTTCAGGCTATGTAGTTAAGACTTGAAGGTTCAAACATTAACGTTGTGACGTATCGTATATCTCTTATATGTCAGTTATATTTTCATTATTATGTGGCAATGCATATTTGATATTGTCATTTCAGATGTCTAAAAAAATTGAAAAAAAAAAATTATATCTTTTTTAATTTTTCCAATATTTTCCTATATTTTCCCAAATATGGTTGATATTTCCTTTTCCAGATCCTTATCACTATTCTCATGAGATGATGTTTTCAACTCTGATGGATTTATTATAAATTACTCATGAGATACCTTTAATGTACTTTTGATGACATTTTGAAGCTGTATAATCAGGACTCAAAGAGTTCTGACATTAGTGTTGTTTCGCGATATATCACTAAACATCTTATGTATCAATTCTCTTTTCATACTTATGTGGAAATGCATTACATTTGATGTTGCTTTATTAAATGTTTAAAAAAATAAATATTTTTATATTTTAAATTTTTCTGATATTTTTCCCGATATATTATTTTCGGCACCCTTGATAATATTCTCACGGCATGATGTTTTCAAATCTGATGCCAAGTGACTTTATCATCTGCAACTCCCAATATTGTTTTTGGCACCTTTTGTACAACTCATACAAATTACCCTCCAAATAATCATGTCATTATCATTCTTGAGAATACATTGATTGGCATTAAATTGTACCAACAGCCCAACATTTGTTACCAACGGGCGTAATATATTATAAATCCTTTTATGTGCACCATCAAGCATATTTAGCGAGACAATTCCCTACTGCATTATAGCATAATTGCTGTCATCTCCGAGGATAGCATATATATCCAGAGTTCCATTATGTTTAACAAATCTGCTCCTTTCAGATGTTATATGTTGAGTAAACCCTAAATCCAAGCACAAACAATTTGAAGAGCTTCAATTTGTGTATCTTGTAGTTGTACATATGTTACCTAAATTTTTCAAACTTCTTCTAAACTGCAACACATTTTGGGCATTCTTTCTAATAATGTCCTTTTAACTCCATAGTGAAAACACACCCTTTTTTTTTCTCCTCTGTGCCCCGGCTAATTTTAATGGGTATTTGGTTTCTACTATTGTTGGGAAGTACTATCTTCAATTTCCTTCTTTTCTCTACCTTTGCCTCCTCTTAAAGGTAGATCTGCTTATGTTTCTTGATCCAATTCTTCATTTTCCCTTTTTACTTCTTGCCACTTGGATTAGTAAGAGGGTTAATTTTGTAAAATAAATCAAAAGCTGGGTTCCCAATACATTAACTTCTTGAGATCTATGAAAATCTTGCAAAGGGTCATTAAATATTATCATCTAAAACATTTGATCCACACGTTAATTGCATCCTGAATTGGTTGATATAAAGCTTCCCCATACTTTATATTTCTTGCATTTTCATATAACAAAATTTCCTTTCTAGATATCATGTAGTTCTTATAATTTATGATTGGTTCCTGTCAATCGAACAATCCCAAGGTTCCTTTGGAGTAGATCCACAACTTGTAAATCTCAAATTTAAAATTATGCAGGCAAGAGCTTTCCATCTCTAGCCTCCCAATTGATGACTTTACCTTGATCCTGCATCATCTTCTCCTTGCCTTCCATGGCCTCTGAAATTATTCTGCCGCAATTGTTACCAATTCCCATGCTTCAAACTATTAGAAGAATCTTTACTTTGTTGCTCATGATTTGATCAAAGAATCTAAGGTCAAAGAAATTTTGAAATTGGACCTTCAACTCTGATACCATGTTGAAAACTGAACAGGCTAAAAATCTAACCTAGGACTTGCCCCTGGCCAAAGGATTCCTCTACCATTCAGTTACACGCCCACTTATGACAAGTGTGGATTCCAAGACCCCCTTTAAGCCACAATTGGCCAAAGCCTCATATACAACCTCGAGCCAACCCTGGCTCTGATACCATGTAGAAAACTAAAAAAATAGCTCAAAACCAATAATATACTACTCGAATAAAATAGCTGAATATAAAATAGATCTAAACATAGCCAAATGCAAGATATCAAAAAACAAGCAAAATAAAATGTGCATAGCAAAACTAATAGGACAACGAACACTTTATTCAGTTTCTTTATCATATCCACGCAAAATGACAAATAAAATGAGACTTTGGGTTTTTCTTACCCCACCAAAAAAAAATTGTTTCTTCAACCTACTAACATTCTTATCAGTTTGTATTCCTATCCTAAACCTGTAAATAATTTGGTGATCTGTTTTAGCATATAGGATACAGAATCAGA
Organism: Pinus taeda; assembly: GCA_000404065.3. Taxonomy (NCBI): domain Eukaryota; kingdom Viridiplantae; phylum Streptophyta; class Pinopsida; order Pinales; family Pinaceae; genus Pinus; species Pinus taeda. The sequence continues at coordinate 38,682 of APFE031255560.1, read as the reverse complement.
AACAGAGCATCAATAAAACAATATAAAATATTATATATTTTGGAAATATCTTAAAATGGAAAAAACGGACTCTCCAATGTGCACCTCTGGCATGAAAGACTGCAGGTAGTTGCACTATTCTTCTGCAAGAATCTCCACTTTCAATAGTCAGCAATGACAGAGTGAACATAAAGTAACAAAAGAATAATCGGTCTGGGCACACAATCAACGTCTCTGGAAATTCAGGACTTTTATAGAGATGGCGAAGACACCGAAAAACAGTGCACTGAATGCAACCAAAATCCCTACACACATTCCTATCTGATCATGGTGATAGCCCAAGTATGATTTGATGAAGTCCTTTACAGATCCACGGAAGTTTGCATCATTTAATTCTGAGTCCACGTCTCCTAGCTGAGAGGAAATAATTCCATTGAGTGTCCAGGCGAAAGGACATATATAATAAAACCAAATCCACCATCCAGGAATTTTCTGCATATGGAAGAATGATGAAGACATCAAGATATCAAATATAAATTGCAGTAATAGAAGGTAAAAGACATTGTGTAATAAAACCATATCCACCATCTATACCACCGAAGGGAAAAACTACAAAATCTTGTAAAATGGAAAAAAGGCATACTTACAGGTCTGGGGATAAGAAAGCCTGCTAAAAGATTCCATATTGAATAAAAGGCAGATGACACTACAGCTGCTAGCTGCTGAGAAGGTGTCAGTCCAATAGCCATCATTCCATAAAATGTACAGTAGGTAAAGGTCAGGAACATGAAGAGCAGGTAAAGGAAAAATTTTCCTGTAACAAACAAAAGAATATTTCAAAACAATCCGTCTTTGAATTTGTAATTAAAAAATTATTGTTCACAATTTGTTAAGCCTGATTCATATGTTTGAAATTGGCATCGTACATGCAAATATTGACCATAACAATTCAGATCATATGGTGTATATATGATATATACCTGCTGTATTTTCAAAATTGATCATAAAATATGTAATAGTGCCATATATCAACGTTTGCACTAAGATATATGGAACTTCTACCAGACCCTGTTTATTTCAACAAAACCAGCTTTATGTATCAGTACCACCCAATCGGAAATCACGCAAACTAGACAGGAAAGAGGCAAAGTGCTATCAGGTAACATTTGATGATCTGACATACCTGAGCCAATGCATATGGAAAGGCAGCATACATTCCAGTTGCCTTCTCCCGATAATAGACGGTTCTTTCTACAGAAACTACTGGCTGTACTGAGGATGCATTATTGACTCCAACGAACAAGACAGCAGCAAATAATGCCCCCATCACATTGAATAGATCTTGAACTGTATCTCTATCAAGGGTGAACCCAACTAATTGATATTAGTATCAAACGAAACTTATAATAGAAGCAGCACTCTGACGCATTGCCCTTCTATATGTTATAATTTGCAGCTTACGGTGAAAATCTCAATCAAAATGGGAAAACGAGCATAAACAAGACGTTGAATAAGATCCATTTATCTAATTTATCATTATTATCTTAAGTACTGGGCTGTATTGACTGATAGCGCTTTCTAGAGCTTTTTTACACGTATTTCCTTGCCCAAGGAACACTTTGTATACACCTTCACGACATAAAAACAAGCCAGACAATGTCCGGGCTTGTATACGGCCTTGATCATCCACTAAGCCAATTTTTGTTCTTTCTCCTCTTAATTATTTCAATCAAATCTTGTTTCATGCCGAGGGAAACTGGACTTAACAACCTTGAATCCTCTCCTCCACATAATATTCTCATAATCATTTTCCAAAGAAAAGAGCGTTTGTATATACTATATTCAATTATACAGATTCATTTAAAAATCGTACAAATTTCTAAGAGGTGAGACTTGTAAATCTCTGTTCATCTTAATCCCAAATTTCTGGACTGCAATTCGTACACTGAATAGCAAATGTGATGGATGGCTATTTCACCATGTCTCTGTAATTTTACTGCTAACTGGGACTTTCTTGAAAATCGTTTTTAATTTTAATTATTAAATAATTCTATGAAAATTCTTTTAGATCCTAGGAAAAGGAATTTAACCAATTACCAATTCCCCTAATAATTTAGAACTAGCATAAACTTATCTTAAACTCCAGATCTCGTCCTTGCTGATGATAACCCATACCCTTTTCAGGTCCACGACAAAGTAGAGGTAGGTTACTTTTACATAGCCAGCCTTGATGGTGAGCCTTTATCCTCACTTGTAAGAAGAAAAGCATCTCACCTTATTTAGTGGAACCCGATACATATGTGAGACTTTGTCCTCCCTTGTAAGAAGAAAAGCATCTCACCTTATTTAGTGGAGCCCTATACATATTCTCCTTTAGATGGTTGCATTGCATTTGTGTAGTGTGTGTGTATCCTACTTTTATCATTATTCATGTTGATGTGTTCGCGTGCTAGAGAGACATTGTTAGTTGATGTTTTATTTTTTATTTTATCAAATCCTATATCACAAGGGTAATGATCAACACCCAACACATTTGCTATCAACAAGTTGGTTTGAGCATAAAAGAAATGGGTCTATGAATGCCCGAGGATCGCTGGAGTTTTCATGCACTCTTCGTTCGAGTACATGAATCATGCGCTCTACGGTGAGCACATGTCCTCGAGTTGGAGCCCAATGTTACCAACCAAAAAGTGGGTAACCCATAGGACAAATTTTTCTCCTCCTTAGGCAGCCAACTAACCAACAGTCCTATTGATCGGCACTTGACATGATGCCATGGACCCTCCACATATTGCTCTGATCAGATTTCTTTCTCCATTCGACATTCAGTCTTGAAGGAAGGTGGATCTACCATTGACGGGTACTTCAACCATTTTGTAATCATGTGATTTTACTTATTATTTTGGGGCATGCAAATATGAATCTGTTAGGATATTCCGACACATAGGAAATAGTTAAGTATAACTTGGTCTAGTGTAGAATTAGGTAAAGTGTGTTTCTTTACTATATACATTTGTAACTTATAATCCGACGGTCACGATATGTTCTAGACATGAAGTGATCCGACGGTTCATTCTCTCTTTGGTATTACCGACACTTGATCCGTGGGTTAACACCCGATTGGTCCATGATTTCTATTTAAAGAGCATGGAGGGTCATTTGTAGGATAACCGTTCATGAGAAAAACTTATGTAAAAAAAATATATTTTATTAATAAATTGCCTGAAGTGGCCACATTGGCTCAGGCCATGCACTGTTTCAGGTTTCAACCACGTCAAGAACACTGATGTATTGATCTGTGATATGTTTGTGAGCGGTGTCCTTTAGTGTTCTATCTGAGAAACTCGCCCTGTAAATTCCTACATGGTATCAAAGCTATTTTTGGGCTGCATCCGTTGGTGATCCAAATCCGAAGCCGATACAACTGCATCTGACTGTCGTTTCCTAGATCTACTGTTTCTGACTGCTTTCACGCTGCAGGACTGCTCTATTGTGTTAGGAGCCTCTGTTCCAGTGAAGAACCCCTTCGTTTCACGCAAAAAGGTTTCTAGTAGCCCTACCTACATCATTTTTAAGATCTGGAGGTATACAGTGTTTATTTGCAGTTTTAGTTATTCATCTCTCTGTTTATTTCGGTTTATTTAGCTCTCTATTTTTTATTACCAGATCTATACCTTTCATTTTTGTGTATGCTCTTTGCTCTGCAACTCTGTGCGATCTAGACAAATCAAAAACAGAAAGGAAGAATTTTTCTCATGCATATGCTCTTTTTCCCCGCGCCTTAGTGTGATCTCAGAAAATCAGAGACATTGAGAAAAAAAATATATAGTTTCCGATGAAAGTAAACTTCAAGCAATAAGGTTGGGTTTTTTTTACATATTCATGTTGGGTTGTGTGACTTTTTGTTTTGTAGGCAAAAAGAGCTTTTTCAAATAAGCACGCACCCCAAGGTTTCAGTGACTAAACAAAAAAAAACCTTCCTCTTTTTCAAAATTTACTAACCTTTTAAACTAGCTCACTTGGTCCAAAGTTATTTTATGAGAATAAAGGTCTTGGGTTCAAGTCTATCTTTTTGTTGAGTTACTTTTTCAAAAAGCACATGTAACTTATGTTTTAAAGTTATTTTATGTAAAAGTGTTCTCACCCATTATAAAAAGTGAGTCATTTATAATTCTAAAGTCTCTTTATCTTTTATTTAAGTTACAATTTAGTGAGTAACTCATAAAGTACCATTGTAAAAGTGACTTTCACTTATTTATAAAAGTAGGTCACATAAAGTCTTTTTTTTAAATGAGCTAATTAGATTAAGTTTGGAAAGGGAGGGAGATTTTTTTTTAATATAGCATTATCGTTCACTTCCACACATTCACACACTTCGTCGACATCTTCAACAACTTTTGTTCAAAAAGCCATAACTTCTTCATCCGGAAGCTGTTTTCTGAACCGTTTTTTTTAATCAGCCTTAATTTTCGAGATCTTTCCATTGAAACACTTAGTTTCAGCATCTACAGTTTCAGTTTATGTTAAAATGGAAATTCCATGCCAAGTTATTCTTAACAGCACCAACTACTTCCAATGGTGGTCCTACATTATGGATTTACTTGGAAATAAAGGTCTTTACAGAATAACCTCAGGCCAAGAAACTAAACCTAAAAATGAATATAAGACAACCAAATGGGAAAATAGGCAAGATCAAGCATGTGGGTTGATAGGAATGTCTATTTCTCCAGACCTTAGATTCCATATCACAGAACTTGATACCCTAATGAAGTAATGAAACAACTCACTAAAATTTTTGGAATTAAAAATGAAATTAGAGCCCATCAACTCGAAAATGAGTTGCTTACGTTGGACCCGAATAATTTTTCTTCCATTGAAGATTTTTTGTCCAAGTTCAAGACCCTTAGACTTCTCTTGAAAGGTGTTAAGGTTAAGAAAGAAGATGGTAGCCTTATCTATTCCATTCTTACTAAGTTGGGACCAGCCTACTCTGTGTTTGTTTCCACCTTCCATTCTACTAGAGAAGCATTTATTTTCCAAGGACAAGACTACAAGTCCCCCTCTTTTGATACCTTTTGTGATTCTTTAATAAAAGAACAAGAAAAACTCTTACATCTTGGTCTTCTTAATCTTGGAAACTCTTCTAAAAAAGCCTTAGCCGCCCAGCAACAACCAAATTCAAAGAATCATAAGAAGCAGTATCCTAAAAAGAATGGTCCTAAACCAAACAAGGGTCCTAAGCAATTTCAATCTCAAAATGAAAAATCATTTCAACAAAATGATTAGGAAAATAAAAACAAAGGGAAGAAGACTGATAGACATTGCCACTTTTGTAGTCGAGATGGCCGCTTAGAATCCAAATGCTTTAAGAAAATGGAAGTCTTGGAAGCAGCAATGAAGAAACATAACATCCATTTGGAGCACTCTTCGACTTCAAATTCATCTTCAAGAATGGCACTTTTTTCATATGGTTGTCAAGCATCTCGGTCTGGTTATGCAGTAAATGTGTCTTCTTCTTCTCATTCTTATGAGTGGCTCATTGATTCTGGAGCTTCTCTTAGTGTCGTAGGGACTGGAACTACTCATCTAGACAATGTCAATTTAATGATGTATATTATGTGTTCCAACCTTATCTTGCAACCTTCTATATGTATATCAGATAACTCATTCAAGTGAAGGTAAAACCTTTGAATTTTCACCTCACGATGTTGTAATTAAGGACCTAAGAGATCCTAAACATATTTTAGCTACTGGCATTGTTGATAATTCTACAAGGTTGTATAAGTTTAACAACTTTGCATCATCAAATCTTCCCTCAGTATTTGTTTTTCATAATGATGAAGTGAGCAAACTTTGGCATAAGCGATTTGGTCACTTAAACTATCATTCCTTTCAAAATCTATGTAAAGAAAATATGGTGACAAGTCTTCCTATGGTATCTTGCAAAGACGGTGTTTGCTCCGGATGTGTACTCGGAAAACATCATCGGGATAGTTTTGAAAAATGTGCCTCTTGGCATGCCTCAGCCCCTTTACAACTTGTGCATAGTGATTTATGTGGTCCACTTCCAGTTGTTTCATTCTCTGGCTACCAAGTATTTCTTAACTTTCATTGATGATCTCTAGACGCACTTGGGTATACTTTTTTAAAACTCAAAAGTGGAAGTATTTAACATGTTCTTGGCCTCTAGGCCTTTGTTGAAAAATAACTGGACATCAAATTCTTAAGCTAAGATCTCGATAAGAGGAGAAATTGTTAACAACAAAATTCATCAACTTTTGCACTGAGAATGTAATTCAAAGCAATATACTATTCCATATACTCCACAACAAAATGGTGTAGCTGAAAGGAAGAATCGCACCTTAAAGGAAATGGCTAATTGTATGCTTCAATCTAAAGGACTTAGTCTTAATTTTTGGGCAGAAGCAATTCACTGTGCAAATTACATAGTAAATCGCATTCCTACTCAGGTTTTAAAGAATATCACTCTAGAAGAAGCAAGGAGCTCAATTAAACCAAATGTAAGTCACTTTCGTGTTTTTGGAAGTGAAGCATGGGCCCATATTCCAGATGAGAAATATAAAGCTTTAGAACCTAAGAGTGAAAAATGTATTTTTGTTGGATATTCTGAAGATGTCAAGGGATATAGACTTATTCCACTTAAGTCCAAAAATGTTATCATTAGAAGAGATGTAAAGTTTACTGAAAATATATCGGCCCATGAGCCTACTTCGGCGGATGTGCCACCTCTCTCTATCCCTTCAACTTCTCAAAACATTTCTTCTTCAAATGATGACAGCGAGGATGACAATCCTCCCCCACTTTCTCAGAATCCTCCTTCAGCTCCTTAGCTTCCAAAATGGGTCTGTGCTACTCGAGAAGCAGCAGGCGCTCTTGCAGGTGATCCTACAGATCAACGGCGTACACGTTCTCAGTTCGATAGAGCCTCTTCTTTATTGGCTCAAGCTTTAGCGAATTATGACCCTCACACCTCTGCAGAAGCTTCAGGCCATCCAAATTGGGACACAGCTATGAATGAAGAATATTGTTCATTATTGGCAAATGATATATGGGATCTTGTTCCTCCTCCAAAGGGACGAAAACTTGTTAGATGCAAATGGGTTTACAGAACCAAGTATGGACCATATGGAAAAGTTGATAAACATAAAACTTGTCTTGTTGCTAAGGGTTTTTCACAAGTTGAAGGCATTGACTATACTGAAACCTTCTCCCTTGTTTCTAAAATGAACTCTATCCGCCTTGTTCTTTCCCTTGCTGCCTCTTTCAAATGGGAGGTCCATCAGATGGATGTTAAATTTTCCTTCTTGCATGGGGACTTGCATGAAGAAATCTATATGGAACAACCTCCTGGATTTATTTATACAAACAGACTCCAGCCTTGTATGTCAACTTAAGAAATCCCTTTATGGTCTCAAGTAAGCCCCTCGGGCTTGGTATGCCAAAATGGATAGTTTTTTTTTAGATAGTAGCTTTTCTAGGTGTCATTCTTACAATACTGTCTACGCAAAGAAAGTGGGTAAGTCTCTTATCATTCTTGTTCTTTATGTTGATGATCTTATCCTTACTAGTAGTGATTCCAACCTTATAAACCATGTGAATTCCAGCCTTAAAAATCAGTTTGAAATGACAGACTTAGAACACTTGCATTATTTTCTTAGTCTTCAAGTTTTTCAGTCCAAGGAAGGTATTTCCCTTTCCCAAAGTATGCTTGTGATCTTCTCCACCACTTTCACATGGAACATTGTAAGCCAACCCCCTCTCCCTTTCAGTCTGGAGCCAAACTTTCAGTCACTTGTACTCCCCCTGAAGTTGATACTACCTTATACCGTCAACTTGTAGGAAAAATTTTGTATCTGACCCATACTCGTCCTGACCTTTCCTTTGTTGTTGGCCTTATTGCTCGATTGATGCAAAACCCACATGAAAGTCATTGGAAAGCAGCTAAAAGAATACTTTGTTATATTCAAGGTACAGTTCACTTTGGGATTCATTACAGTGCAAAAGCATCTCCTCTATTGGTTGGTTTCACTGATTCTAATTTGGCTGGTGACCCTGATGAGCGGAAGTCCACTGCAGGTTATGTCTTCACTCTTGGTTCTAGACCTATTACATGGGCTTGCAAGAAACAAAGTGCCATTTCTCTTTCTTCAGCAGAGTATCGTGGTACCGAAGAAGCTAGTAAGGAAGCCCTATGGCTTCGTCGGATCCTGTCAGAGTTTGGCTTTCAGCAGCAACATCTAACTACACTTCGGTGTGATAATCAAAGTGCCATTCAACTATGAAAAGATCTAGTCCAACATTAGCGCAGCAAACACATTGAACTACAGATGCACTTCATCAGAAAACTCATTCATGACCATGTTTTTGAAGTTCAATATTGTTCAACCGATGATCAAGTTGCAGACATCTTTACAAAGGCTCTCACAGAAGCAAAGTTTACTAAACTTCGATTTATGCTTGGAGTTCAAGAAGTTGTCACTAAGGAGGGATAGGCTCTAATGCCTCCTTCCTTCTATTGTGTCATATTTGTACATCCTTCAAACCTATCCCAAGTTGTTCTTAAGGGGGGGATGTTAGGATATTCCAACACATAGGAATAGTAAAGTATAACTTGGTCTAGTGTAAAGTTAGGTAAAGTGTGTTTCTTTACTATGTACATTTGTAACGTACAATCCGACAATCACGATATGTTCTAGACATGAAGTGATCCGACGGTTCATTCTCTCCTCGGTATTACCAACACTTGATCTGTGGCTTAACACACGATTGGTCCATGATCTTTATTTAAAGAGCATGGAGGGTCATTTGTAGGGTAACCGTTCATGAGAGAAGCTTATGTAAATTTTATTTCTTTTATTAATAAATTGCCTGAAGTGGTCGCATTGGCTCAAGCCGTGGACTGTTTCCCTCTTTGAGGGTTTTAACCATGTCAAGAACACTGGTGTATTGATTTGTGATCTGTTTGTGAGTGGTGTTCTTTGGTGTTCTATCTGAGGAACTCACCCTGTAAATTCCTACAAAATCAAGGGGTGAATCAGATGATTGACCAATCTTGACTCTATTCTTTTTCCCTCACTTCACTTGGGAAGGTAGTCTTTGATCCTAGTCTAGTGGGACCTCCACTAAGGACTTAGGGTTATAGGAAGAACACTATTAGACAGACTTTGATTGAAGTAGCATATCCATGATATCCCGTACTTACCACTTTCCATCATTTCCCTTATTCAATATCCATTCTTTAGGGTGGTGGTCATTGATCATGGGAATTAGAACCCTCTCATCCTCATCCTTGATTTTGCGCCAAAAAATGTTGCCCTAGAGGTTGATGCAGCTAAAAGCAAAGAAATCTACAATGAAAGAAAAAGATAAGATACAAAAGATGTTGGGACAAAAATTAGTGCATGAGTGAAAACCTACCATGAACTCTACTCCCTCGTTAGCCATCACCCGATTCCTAGAGCACTCATTGCTCCATCCATAAAAAGGAACCTTTGTATTCTCCCTGCTACCCACCAAAATGGTAACCCTATAGGAGAAAACTTTTCTCCCATTTGGCACATCCAACTAGCCAGCCATGTAGCCCCTAACAACCACCACTATCTGGTGACGTGCCATTATATCTCCCCCACCTACATCAACCACATGTTTCTGACCCATCTGCCAAGAACACATGGGCAAAGGTGGGCTTCCGATCAAAAGGTACTTTATTCATTTTGCAATCGAGTACTTATGCTTGCTTGTATTTGCACATTTGATTTGGATTATGGGGTCACTTTGAAAAATAGGGGTTTTGACCATGATCTTGTTCCCTCACCTTAAATGGGGGTTAATCTTTGACCCTAGTCTAGTAGGACCTCCCCTAATGGCCCAATGGGTATAGGAAGGGCACTACTTGGGAACCCTTGATTGAGATAGCATAGTTCCATCTATCTCTATTCCATATTTACCACTTTCCATATTATGTTATAATACCATGTTCCACCTCCATTGTTTGGGTTCAACTGACCATTGGTTCTCTAGAATTTGGCACATCCACATACCTGAGTAGGTCCCAAAAAAATTTCCTAGGAGGTTGATGCAACTAAAATAAAAGAAAAGAACATATCATGGCCACAAAATAAAATAAAAGAATATCAAAATGCAAAAAGATGGCTGAGACATACACATTAGCACGTGGTGAAAAACCTAGCATAAGATCCACCTCACTCGTTATGGCCATCACCCAGTTCTTGAGCACATGTTGCTCCATTACATAATAAAGGGAACCCTTCATGTCCCAACCCTAATGAGCAATGAAATGACTCATCCTTAAGGGCTAATACAGATGTTATACCTCATTCAAAGAAATCTCTAGCCCTTTGAGCTACGAGTAGTAATACAAAGAGCAATCAAGCAAAAGTAAGAGTTGCACAAGAGAGGTGGAAAAACAAAGGTCAAGCTAGTAACTCATGCATCCATGATTGTTCCTTCCTCACATCTATATTCTCAGGATGTGGATCCTCATCATGCTAATCCCTTTGACCATGGCACTTATCCATTAAGTGTTCTCCCCTCTATAACATCATTATTCAATAACACCTATCAACTGAAGGGTGGACTAAGAAAATGCTACTTCCCTTTGGGTGTTGGAAGCACCTAATAGGTTGTCTTACCACTCAAACTAGAAAAGGTCTTAGGAAAGATTTAGAGAAATAGCCCACTGTCACATCAACTAAAGCTCCCTTCTCTTTACAGACTTTCACTGATGGGAGGAGTCTCGGTATCAAGGAAATCACTAGGAAAGATAAATCAATGATAGTACATAAAGTGAGTCAAAAGCCTATTCACAAGAGAGGCTCGGATGAAAAGCTTACTTGCGATAGAAGCAAGTAGTATGGCTCTCTAAGAAGCGCTAAGATGATACTTGGGTCTAGCGTTGAGAAGTATATCTTGGTAAGAGGTGTCCAAAGAATCCTAGAAGAATAGGGTTTCTAAGCAGTCCTTGTGGAATTTGAATGTCAAGGTTGCAGGACCACAAAGAAGCCCTAGTGGACCCAAACAGGGTCAAGGGTTTAGGGTTGAACAATGAACTAATGGACTTGACCAAGTTAGGAATAAGAAGGGGATCAAAGGAATTAAATTTCTCTTCAAATTTGAAAGCAATGATCCTAATGAAGGTACTAACCCAAGGAACCCTAGGGAGAAAAACGGTCTTTGAGCTAGGGCTTGCAATATCTTGAGATTCCACCATTGGATTGGTCTCAAATATGGAGGACCTCTCAAGAAGACCCCAGCACAGTTCTTGACCATTTTCAAGTATTTTGGATGGCTAGAAAGAATTTTGTGTGATGCCTAGGAGGCCTACTAGGGTTAGGCCTTAGAAAAGGAGAAAAGGTGAAAAATAAATTTATTTTGATGACCACCTAGGACTAGACCAATGCCTAGCCTATTGGGAGAAAGGAGTCTAATGAAATCGGTGTTTACAAATGTTTATTCCCAACCAAGGAGTTCCCCAGCAACTCTGTATGGCCTTTAGCAACAACTAGGTTACTTTAAGGAAATTTATACTTCTTGATGCTACAAATTGATGACTTATCAAGGAAAAACATGAATAATCATGTACCCCTAGGACAATAATTCACCATACCTCATAAGAATTATATGAAAAATCCCTCACAAAGACAAGATTAGCAATTTCACATTAGCATTAGGGCAGCTACACCAACTTCATGAATGAAAATATTTCATGAAATGAGACAAAGCACAAGATAAACATGAAAAAATGTACTCACAAGTATAGAAAAATTATTCTAGTCATTAAAGTGTAAGAAAATTGAAGCTCCAAGACAAGAATTAAGCTCTTCCAAACATCGAAATATATTAAGAAACCAATTCATCCATCAAAAATCTATAATGAAATTCCCAGAAGAAACAAATGATCCAAAATACAAATCCAAGTGATAATCAAATGAAATGATTATCACATCAATATATATCCTCCCTGAGGGGTTTGATTTGCCTAATAAGGCCTAATAATGCCCCTACTAATAAAATAATGTTCCAAAATAACATCCCTTAGTGGCGAGCCCACCAAGATAGCTCCATAATACAACAATAAGCCTCCCAAGCAAGCAAAATAATAGATACAATAGGTCGAACAGCCATTGAAGAGGCCTAATGAAGTCCAATGTGTGCTAAGATGGATGAATGAGCTCCAAACATAGTGATCAAGGGGTTGGCCCCTTGATATCCTAGCAAACAACTTATGGTGTCCCTAAATGGCTATGGGGGGCACAAAACATCCTCATGGGTCTCCAAATAGATCAAACAAGCCTATATCCCATCTATAAGGGCTAGAAGAATGGTGCAAGCCCTCCCATTGTCTCCCGCAGTGAGACACATCCTCATCTGGGCCCTGGATCAACTGCCAAATGTATGGTGCAAGAGTAGAGCCAGCTGGGGAAGGTGGTCCAAGTGCATCATCATTGTCCAAAAGGTGGAACACGAGCGAGCAATAGGTGGAATTGAAGGATCTCATGAAGTAGCAATCTGCTCTGAGCTATGGTGGAGACCCATGGCTCTCAACGCACACCCTACAAACGCCAATATGACCCTCTGGAGGGCTTGGACCCCGTATAGGGTGACCAAGCCAAAGACGAAGACCCACCTACAATCCTGTATAAGATCCAATGCATCCCATCACCTTCTAGTACAACAGATCATTAGTGCAATTGAGTAAATAAGCTTACAAATCATGGAACCAAGTAGACACTTCATGGTGGCATGCCTTTCCATAGTGGGCTTTAGAACGTACAAGTGTCTACAAATTCAAGAAGAAGGCTAACCAAGGACCCTATTAGATGGTTTCAGCCTCTGAGGAGGTGACGTGTCCATGGTACATCCATCAAATGCAATGTGGCCATAATAAAGGAAGCCCACACTTGGGTGTTTGAATGTAGGAGAGAGCAATCATTGTACATGAGTTACCCTGGCCTTTGTTTTTCCACCCTTCCTCATATGCCTTTTTCCTTTTATTGCTTTTTCTTTTGTAACTACTCAGGGCTTCAAGGGATGAGAGCATGATGTGTAGGATATAGCAATGGATACCCCCTTTAAGGTGGGGTAGTTCATCAGCCACCAGGGTTTGGGACAATCGTGGGTTCCCAAATGATGAAGGGGCCAATGTGAGGGGCCCTAGGATCTAGGGTGATGGCCATGATGAAAAAGGTAAAGCTCATGTTTGGATTTTGCCCACGTGCTAAATTTGTATGTCCCAGCCATCTTTTGCATTTTATGGTACATTTCCTATTGAGAGTGGCCAAATTATGCTTGTTCTTTTATTTTAGCTACATCAACCTCCATGGCATCGTTCCAGGCCCAACCCAAAGCATGGGTAAGGGGAAGGGGAGGCTAACTCTTTGTGGACCCAATGGACAAATGTGGATTTGGATGGGAAATTTGGTGGATGGGGTTATAATGAGCGGAGGGGAGTGATGTATATAGTGTCGGGAAGCAGGACCACGGAACAAAAATTGGGGTTTCCCATGTAGTGCCTCCCCTAAAGCCAATTGCCAATAAAGGAGATCCCATGGGACTAGGATATACGCTTAACCATCAAATTGGACAGAGGAGACAAAAGTACAAACCAAGCCCACTCTTTTTCCATGCCCAAAAAGTGTCCATGATAAGTAAACAAAATTACCCAACTACAAAATGAAAAACCATACTTTCAGCGTTGTAACGCCCACCTTCAAACATACGATCATAACAGATGGGTGAGGGAACATATTGCTAGCTCAGGTGGCGGAGATAGTGGCACATCGAGCTATCTGGTGGTTGCAAGGGACTGCTAGCTGAGGACCATATAGGAAAAAGAAAATTCTCCTATGGATACTAGTACCACACACAGATGGTGGGTAATAGGTTGTCCTTTAGCCACTCCTACCTAGGGAGGAAACACCATTGTGAGTTCAAGGCCCCTAACTTTTGGAAGGGAATCCCTATTTGAAGTATTAAATAGCCCTTTACATTCATGCTTGGTTCGCTTAGATGCAAAAATGATTATTGTCCTTGATATCTAGTTGCTTTCACTAGACTTTATGTTGTGATTGTTAGGTGGCTTAGCAGTGTAGGCCTCCATCTCGAATTTAGAGGCCACCTCCCTCTTACACTCGATCATCAGGGGCTCACTACCTGTCAAGAATATATCGTCAACATATAAAACTAAAACCAATGGCATACCTTAGGCCACCTTGAAGTAGAGGTTGGGATCAGCGTTGCTTCTTGTGAATCCAAGCTTCACCAAGTAGCTATCTATGTGGTCGTACCATGCTATGGGGGCTTGCTTCAAGCCATACAATGCCTTCTTTAACTTGCAAACGTGTGTCTTTCAATCATCTACTTCAAATCCATATGGCTGCTCAAAGTAAAGTTTTTCCTGTAACATACCATGGAGGAATGTCATTAAATCTATCATATTATATTTGCTCATTAATAATCATACTTGCTAGTTAAATCTTAAATCAAGTTGCTCTTAGTGGAATTGTTTTGCCCTTGTCTCCCATAACTTGTTGTTTCAACAAGTTTTCGTTTACTAACCATCTTTAAGGAGCACCCCTCTTAGCTTTCCTAGGAGAGGGTTTAGACGAAGAGAGTTGGGAATAGGTGGCAGCCCCTTGTCTGAGCGTTGTGCCTTAAAGAATATACCTTGTGGGGTTGGAAACTTTTCCCACACTTAGGTGTACATCTAAGGCAACAACATTTTTTGGTTCCACTGTCGAGGATAAGTTTTCTTTGACTTGGTTTTTGACTAACTTTTTGGTTCTTGCATTTTGGATTTTTAGAGTTAAATTCCTATTCAAGTGGCCACTCCACTTAGTTCATTTTTTGCAAGGATTTCTGCTTGAATCTCTCTTGTAAACTGATCGCTAATCTTGGACAAGAGGTTTTCTCTGATATCCATTTTCTCTTTCAAGGTCAAGTGGGAATGACATCATATGTGACTTTGACTTGTTCTCCCCTTGTGATTTTACTAACATTAAGGGTTATCCAAATTTTATTCCGAATGAAGCCAATGAAGAGTTGCCTATTTTTCTAGGTAACAACGTTGAAACTCACCTTAGTAATTTCAACCTTTGTATGAGCAAGTGGTGCCATTATACTAACCATGAGGACGTTAAGATGAGACTTTTTGTCTTCTCATTAGATGAGTATGCTCTGGATTGGTTCTCAAAGTTATCTGCTAACACTTTCAATTCTCTGGAATCAATCATTGATGCCTTTAATGAAAAATATGGAGATAAAAGAGAAGTTCAAGTGACAGTTGACGTGAAGGAAAATGAGAGTGATCTCATCAAGTAGATGACTCAAATGGTTAAGGATATGCAACTCAATCAAGCAAAAATTATGAAGACCGTTGAAATATATCATGCACAGGGAATGAAGGCCATGGAAGTTAATTATTCAAACTAGATTATCATTCTTCAGAATAGGATAGAGGCCATGGAAACAAATCATGCACAAGAATTTTAGAACATGGAGCTCAATCAAGAAAAATTAATAGTAAATCATGCTGAAGAAATGAATTTTATGCAAAACAGCTTGGTATCCATGGAAGAAAAACAAACACGATTAATAAAGACTAGGGAATCTAATCAATCCAAGGAACTAAATGCTTAAGTATTCTAATCTAGAGACAACCCTACAAAATAGATTGGATGAAATGAAAAAATCACAGGTACAAAAGTTCCAACCTAGGTCAGATGATGAATGGTAGAAGAAAAAAGAACTTTCAACAAATCATAGGCCTCCCAATCCACTGAAGCAAGTTCCATATTAATGTGAATATCATGAAGAGGTCACTTATCCCATTGAAAAATGGTCAATTAAAAGTGGCATGTTTAGAAAGGAAGCTGAGGAAAATCAAAGTCATAATGCCTACGGGATTGATGCACCACCCTTTATAGAACAGATGCAAAATGAAGAAAGGTAGGTCACAAAAGTCTTGGATATTTCAAATTTTCTATCTAAGCATTTCCAAGATTAGGTGTAGAGGTCTATATTGATCACATCATCATCACCATCACATCCTACCAGGAAGAAAATTAAAAAGCATAAAAAGGAAAAAGATATAAAAATTGAATCATCATTATCAATTGGTGTCAAGCTAACACTAGGCATAAATCGAAAAAGAAAAAGGAAGAAGCTTGATGCATCTGATGGTCGAGAACAACACGACATTTGGATGAGTCAAAGTCCTAAGATATTCAGAATTTGGCATGGCACATCAAAAAATCAACCCATGGATCTGCCAGTGAGTCGACACGTTCTCCACATGAACTTCATCGAGGATATCTAATGCCATTGGGCATCCTTTGTATAGTATCTCTAACCCTATTCTCTTAGATTAGATTTCATTTCAGTATTTCTATTTCATAGATTAGATTTTTATTTTTAAGTTACTAGAGTAGTTTCTCTTTTTAGTATTATATTAAAGTAGAATTTCTATTTTAGCATTTGATATTATATGATGATTTCTTATGTATATTTGAATGGATAACAGCCTGATATAATTCGTGTGGCTTGGATGCAGATTCTGGCTTCTCACATTCCTTCATGAAGAAATGTGTCTCGACGTGGAGCCAAATGTTGACCACTCAAGTGTCAAGTACCCTATAGCAGAGTACATTTCAAAGCAGTGAATTTTTTTCCAAATTTCATCATCATCATGCAGCTTCTGGTCTTCAATTTTAATCCAAATTTTGCAACTTTGTGGGCCATTATGTAAAAATTATTCTAGTATGTTTATAAAGCCATGTAACACATCTAAGTAAGCTTATGATTTTTTCTGAAGAGTTTCACTCTAGGGAGTTTTTTTCCTTAGCTAATTATTTGTGCTTTTCAACTGCAAATAATTGGTTAAACTTTTCTCCCAAATATACCCTAAAGCTAGAGTGGGGCTCGATGGCGAAATCTTAAGTGATTCCTAGTGTATAAATTCGATGTAAAATACCATACTAGATCATGTCTAAAGTCTCGTAGAATTTGGTTGAGTCTAAGTGTCTAATTTTAATTATTAAAATTTCCCACGAGTCTGGATTTTTAATAATTATTTTGATGTAAATTGCCAAATGCATTGTATATAGAAGTTTATACAAGTATGAGTAATTAAAATTACACCTTAACTCCTAAACTTCTATATAGACACGCTTTGAGGGTGGAAAAGTATGTTTAAACCCCTCTAGAGTTATTATTTTTATTTTTCAGCAAAAAATGGAAAAATAATTAGCCGAAAAATGGTTAGAAAATTAAATGAGAGCAAATAAAATTTTCTCCAAGGGAAAAATATTTAAAAAGGGATGTGCACTTTCCAAGAAAGGAATCTTCACAAATCAATCAAGGGAAAATTCCATGGGCCAGAAATAATAATTTATTCAAGGAAAATCAAATTTTTTGGTCCAAGTTGGTTAAATTGAATGAGGAAATTTCAAGGAAAAATATTTTTGGTCTAGGATCAATCTCCATCTTCAAGGAAATCGAATTTTTTCCTCCAAATCAAGGAACGAGATTAATTTGACAAGGATCAAGCTTTCAACTAGTTGTTTTATTCTGAGATCAAGACAAATTTGTGCAACTTCTTGGACCTACCCGTTTTCACTTGAGGAGGGATCTAGATCTCCCATCTTTTCATAAGTTGAGCTCAAGGCTCCTCGTTATAACACATTGTAATCAAGCTCTTCGCTAAGGAAGCTCTGTTGGATTTCTGATATTTTCTTCAGTAATAAAAAGAAGTCTTTTGAGGCAAAGCTATGGTGTTATTTTTCAGTCTATATTGGTGATATCATTCTAATCTATTGTGATTAATATTCTACCGCTAATAATTTAATGGTTATTTCCATTTGCTCTTGTAGATTTATTGGTGTATAGTTATCTTGCACTGGTATTTGGATTGGGGAAACACTTTAGATTGGGCAAATCTAGTGGGTTCTTGTTTGAACCACCTAAATTCCTTCTAACTATGTCATCCAGTCCCTATGGATATAACAAAAAATTTGTGAAAGTGTGTAGAAACCATTTCATTTGATCAGATCTTGGGCACTTGGGAACATTCTCATTGGAATTGACTTGTAGTCTCAAGAAGTTCGATTTTCCTTGCACATTGACAGTAGTTGTGAGTAGATAATCTCACACCAAAAGGAATTGTGAATAGCAGAGTAGCAGCCGAGCAGAAGGAAAGAGGAAGTTTTTGACAGTTTGTTGAGATGGCCACTGTTCAGCTTCATGATTGGGACAGGCTGGATGAAGCTTCCAACTACGTCATCTGGAAGGCAAGGATATCCTTCCTTGTAGATGAATATGGACTGAAATACTGTATTGATGTTGTAGTGGTGATTCCTCAAGATGCAGATCAACAGAAAGAATACAAGAAGTAGATGGTGCGGGCGAAGTGGTTGATCCTAGATGTAGTCAGGGATCATGTTGTCTCACATATAGCTAGAAAAGATACTGACAAACAAATGTGGGAAGCTCTCTCCACATTATATTAGGGTACTTTCGAGCAATGGAAGATGTACTTAGAGGACAAGCTGAGACTCATCCAGATGTAGAAAGGATAAGGCATAGACCCCTTCCTTACCAAGATTCAAGAGGTCTGACACCAATTGTTAGTTGTTGGGGCAACACCTCAACCCACGGAGCTAGTGCGACTTGACACTCAATAGCATCTCAAAGGATTGGCAAGTATTTGTCCAAAGCATATTGGGCAAAGATAGGCTAGTAGACTGGGATAGAATGAGGGCTAATTTGCAGGAGGAGGAGTTGAGCCAAGCCCTGTTAAAGAGCTCCATTAATGGTAGCAGCAACAGATCAAAGACAGTGAAGGAGGAGGAGAATGTTGCCCTTACATCAAAGGGTCTCAGTCAAGGACAGGGGGAACAAAGAAAGAAGAAGAAAGACTTGTCAAAGGTCAAGTGCTTAAGATGTGGTGAGCTCGTGATCCAAATCTTAGGGGGAGGCCCCCAAGATCTAAAAGATTGAAATGGATTTTGGAGAAGCCCCCAAAATCTGAAAAGTTGAAATGCCAGAAGAAATAGAGGAGAATGCCCAATAAGCAAAACCACAAAGAAATTTTTTATTAAAACAGACAATAGCTGTAAAATCTACATTGTAGCAGACAAATTGTCCTTTTACAAAAAGTGACTTGTTACCTATAGTATTGTTTAGTTACAATACTACGGGTCAATTCCATGGGTGAATGAATACCATGGGTGGCTGTCACTTACAGTACCATGGGTGGATGAATGCCATGGGTTGATGCCATTTTCTATTCGGATCATTCCTCCCTCCTTAAGAAGCAATGGTCTCCATTGCGTGAAGTTCCCTCCTGCGAAGCCTTTGTTGAATATGAAGAGCCATTGAAGAGAAGGGTTTTATGTGGTTAACCCATAACCATGATGAACGAAAATCCGAGGATAGAGATACCCTATAATGCTTGTGACCAACTATGATACTGACAGTGTGCGGCCTAGCAAATGGACTTCTATAAAATGTGGGTTTGTGGATGACCCATAACCAAGATGAATGAAGATCTGAAGATAAGGATACCCTGTAATGCTTGTGACCAACTGTGATACTGACAGTGTGCGGCCTAGCAAATGGACTTCGATGAAGTGTGGGTTTGTGGATGACTCATAACCATGACAAATGAAGATCCGAGGATAGAGATACCCTGTAATGGTTGTGACCAACTGTGATACTAACAGTGTGTGGCCTAGAAAATGGACTTCAATGACAAGGATTTTGTGTGGTAGACCCATAATCATGATGTTGGTTGTTGATGAAGTAGCAGGTGCCTACATAGCTTGGGTTGGGAGGGCATGTCTCCAAAGAACCCAAGTCGAATGCTGCTATGTTGAAACTGATGAATGTGAAGTAGGTGCCTACTAAATCAGGGTGGGAGCACACGTCTCCAAAGGGAACCTGCCCTGAATGCTGCTCCAAAAATTAAAATGAAGAAACTCTTCCTCCGCTACCCCAGAAGAAACTTCTCCTCCGCTTGCCCAGAAGAAACTCTCCTTCGTTCCTTCCTTTTAGCCTCTTCTTCGCACTACTTCTTCACCTCTTCTTCGGACTTCTGCTTGATCTCTTCTTCGCACTTCTGCTTGTCGAGTTGCTTGCCTCTAAGTGAGGTCGAGTGTGGCTATATATACACTTCATCACATCTCCTTTAGGCTGACATGATCACAAGTAGTTAGGCAGACTTCTTCTAGCATGTTCTTCCATCATTGTAAGCCGACTTGAAGAGGATAAGTGACAAGGTCTTGGAGGATACTTTACATAGACAAGATTGACCTCTTACAAAGTGTAACATGACTTCGTTACATGACAATGACTATCATTTTATGACTAGATGACAAATAATTCCTAAAGACTCTCAATGGGAGTCTTGAATCCAAAATAAAATCTCTTGCTCATGAAACCCACGAAGCAAACAATACAATAAATTTATTTTTCTTCTTTACATCTCAATACATAAAATCATAATTACATGTCATTATGAAGACGGAACCTAGTTACACTTTTCAACATATGTGTCTTGAGGGTCTAAGCCAAATGTGTATTCCCCCTTTGAAAGTTGTAAATGTAAAATCTTATGTATTAGAGGGTGGAAAAGATATTAAAAATTAAATAAATCCTAAGCCAAAAAACTAATTAATTAGAGTCAAATTAAATTGTTTTAGGAAAATTAATCCTCCAAGTGGAAAAGTTCGTTGGTCTTAAAAGAAGTAATTTTTTAAGGTCCTCCACCAAGGGAATATTGTATATTTCAAGAAAATTTGGACCCTTAAACCTTGATGGTTAACTCAAAGTCAAAATTTTGAAGAAATTAGCTCAAAATAATTAATTTTGAGCTGATAAAAATGGACTTAAATGAGAAATTCGAAAATTCTTCAAAACTAAAAATTCAATGGCTAAGATTAAAAGATCTGCAAGAGTTTATCAATGGCCAAGATTATTTTGTCAAGAATCAAAGAACCTAGTTGTTATTTTTCCACTTGGAGGATTTAACTATAAATTAGAGCCATTTGAGTTTCTAGCACAATGATCTCTAACTAAAAAATTGTTGCTAAAGCTTTCATGTAAACTATTGTCCTGCTAGGAGCTTTTCTTCTATCATAATAAAGACTTTGGGGTG
The DNA here is from genome assembly GCA_000404065.3 of Pinus taeda. NCBI lineage: Eukaryota > Viridiplantae > Streptophyta > Pinopsida > Pinales > Pinaceae > Pinus > Pinus taeda. Next base: position 17,510 of record APFE031255560.1, on the reverse strand, counting down.
CAATTTCAAGGTGCTCCATGTTCATGATTTGTGGTATGTACTAACTATAGGTTTTCCTATGTTGTGTTGAATATTGGTAAGATCTATTTCCATGATATGGAGATAAAATCATGTTATTGATAGTTTTAGGTTAACCTTAGGTGGTTTGGTTCCCCATATGATTAACAAATTGCCTTGGGATAAATACATAGTGTTTGCAGGTACTTCAATCCTTGGTCTCCAAGTTCAAAAACTTGGCCAAGGATTATTTTCCTTGGATCCCAAATATTTGTATGGTGGATTTAATCTTCGCTAAGACTATAGTGTGCATTGGGTTTCTAAAGTATTTTTAGCCATTCATCAAAGAAAAAACTCCATAAAAAAATTTATTTCAAAACCATTGTACATTTCTAAATTTTGTGAATAGATTTGTAAATTATTTATGCTAATTGTGGTTTTGGGTTTTTTGAGATTTTGTATATATTTGGGGTTTTGAAATTTAAATTTACTTTTTTATATTGGGTATTTGGGTTTCTATTCTAAATTTGTTTCAGGATTGAGGAAGAAATTGGCATTGGAGACCTCAAAAACCCTAGACGTCTAGGGTTTTCAGGCTATTTTTATAAGTTGTTTTTTTTCAAAACGGGGAAGAAATCCATTTTTTGAAGGCCATAGCCCTTACCCAACTTAAAAGGCTAGTGTTTGGGACCTATTTTGCAAGCATTAAAAAGGCCATAATCCCTACAAGGACTAGATTTCATTGCAAACAAGGATTTCTTCAAGGGATTGGCATTTTATCTCTAACAATTTGTTTTGCAGCGATTTTGGAGTTAACATTGTGTTTTCAAGTGGTCACCTTCATTGGAAGTCTTCCTAGCCATCTACAAAGGCCCCAAGGCCTCTCGATTTTCTATCTAAACCCTAGCTTCTCACTATTTTATCACTGTTATAATTTTTATTTTTAACAGTGATATATAAGTCCTAAAATCACATTTAATTTGGTCAAAATAACTCAAAATTGCAAAATTTGAATTTTCCTAAATTTTGGCCATTTGGACATTGGTTATTTAGCCTAGATCTGATTTTTTTTCTTGCTAGAATTTTACTGCATAATTGAATATATCAGAACTAAACTTTTCTAAACAATTTACCTAAAGGGCTCAAAATTTCAATTTTTCAGTTTTGGCAAATTTTTTCTAAGTTCTGGGAATTTTTTGGCATTTGTTCAAGCACTAATAGCTCAATGGTTTTCTGATTTACTCACTATTGTAACAAGTTTTCTCAGATCTTATATTTTCTGAATATCATCCTTTGAAAGCCCTAAAATCTTGATTTTTTCAATTTTGGCAAATTTTTCCTAGTTTGGGCATATTGGGCACTTCTTGTAGCATCATTAGCTTGTTGATCTAATGATTTGTTTACTACTGTAATAAGTTATTTCAAATCTGATATATCACTAAATACTTCATCATTAAGTGGACTAAATTCATACATCTACATTTGCTAATCATTGGAAAAAAATGTGTCTCATATGTTTGGTAAATTCCATAATCTAAAGTGATTTTCTTGCAGTTGTCATAAATCTAATAAGTGTTGGATTTTTCTGAAGTATTACTGTTGATTTGGATATTTGAAATCTAACACTTGCTTGTCTTTCTCTAAGTTACAAGGATTTCTAAATTGTACACTTAAAGCACTCATACACTTAAGCTCTAAACTTCTAATCTTGTGGTTGGTATAAGTTTCTTTGACACTTGAAATCTAGTTGGAATTGTTATAAGAACATCTTGAATAATTTTTATTGGCATCCTGTAATCATTGGCTAATTGACAAATTGGATAATTTATTCCAAATATCTTGTGGATTGGTTCATTGGCACTTGTATCCTCAAGCACTTGTCTTGTTTTAAGATTGTCTTTCAAATTATTGTTAGGTACTATTATCATAAAGAACAATCATAACTTAAGTATTTAAATACTTAAACAATCTTAACTCAAGTAATCTCACTCATCATTGTTGCACAAGCATTCTAGGATTTAGCTTGCATTAAAACTTTCCTCCTAGCATAAGCTAGGTTGATAGAAATATAGGGCCACCCTTCTCACCTAACTTGAGGGGCTTAGTAACTCTTCAGTAGTTAACACGGTGACCTTGCAGTCGTCAGAGCCATAGTCTTTGCAGCACCAGAGGCACCGGGTGATATGATCCTAACAAAAGGTATCGTTAATCAGGCCCTAGCCTACTTCCTATTGGCCTCCTTCCCACATCCTACCTTGGAGCCTGGTTCCAAAACAACTAAGGGAAGGTTACATCTAGGATAGGCATATAGTTAGAATTAAACAAGAGCCTTTCATCACACCTAGGTCCTAGGATTTGCATATGACATAGGTTATTCAATCATATTAGCAGCGGTTGTCCATCTAGTTACTTGCCATTAATTTACATTAAGCAAGAATTGTGACTCCATAAGGCACTGGTCTCATACTTGAAAATCTAATCTAATCATTAATCTTGCTAAAATTTTACCAAGTAGCTAGGCCACTCCTCTGTGTCTCCTTCACCTCATTCCATAGCGACTAACACCCATAGCATGTTGTTGGGAGACAACTAGAACGGAGTGGTTGGGGATCAGAGTGACAACCCCCGCCTTGAGCAGTTGTCGCAGTCCCTATACAATTCGGGCGACAACAGGCTGCAAAGCCCAGGATCAACAAGCCTAATGAGATATGGAGTACATTGTTCAGACAGGTTGTGGACAATTACAGTCTGGTGCGTAGACAAGAGAGAAATGAATGAGAGATTCATTATGATCCAGATGTTTAAGGTCTTATGAAAAGATCTGAGCTTGGAGGGGTCGAGTAAGGGCCAAATATATTCCTGTGATAGGAGAGGGGCCAAGAAGGCAAGATCGAGATGGCCAAAGGGTTGAGATAACCATTGGAGATGCAAGTGAAAATTTGCAGTGAAGGTCAAGTAGAGACCTTGAGAGTCGATAAAGCCCGCAATCTGGATTCAAAGGGATTCAACAACTCATAGGAAGACAAACTTCCAGTTTAAGAAGTCCTGATACGTTATGGCCATGTAGGTGGGAGAGAGTAGTCTTCTAAGAGTCATGGTACGAGGTGGTCATGCAAATAGGAGGGACTAGTCTTCCAAGATTGTGTCATGCTACAAGATGGCCATGCAAGATGCTCAAGGTTGGGAGGCTTCTAGGAGCAAGATGTCTTTGAAGAAGGATCCCTATCATACAGTGGGAATTGCTTTTGTGTCATATGGAGCAGTTCTAGTGGCGGTTCAAGGGTGGAAATGTGTCCCAAGTTCGAAGGCAGAGCCACTTCTAGCTAGTGTTGTGAGAATACATCCTTCACTAAGAGGGAATGTTGATGTTCCAAGTAGCATCAAGAGTATTCTCACGTGTGGGGCAATTGGGCCAAGTGATGGGGCTTTTTACTCATAGACCCATGGTATTCTAATGAACCATGGTATTCTAATAACCCATGGTATTGCACTCTTTGGAAACGTACAATGGTGAGTGATTCATTTTTGAAGTTGGCAAGAGACAGCTTGTGGAGGAGAAAGCCGAGAAGGCCTCAGACTTGTGGTGGGCAGAGAGGGCCTCTAGCAGGTTAACAAGAGAGTGACTCTCTCAAGAGGAGAAGGCTAAGTAGGCCTCAAACCTATGGACGGCCAAGAGGGCCTATGGAAGGTGGCAAAAAAAACAAGAAAGGCATCTTGTGGAGCACAAAGATGTGCAACGACACAAGACATTAAGAGAGATATTCTCTCAAGTAAGCAAGAGATCTGCATGAGTAATATTGCAAGTTTGTTGTGAATGAGATACTCAGTTGTGTTAGGTCTGAGGAAAGAGCATGGAGCAACATAGGAGATCCAAATCAGCCAGATCAAGGACGGATCTAGGGCTTGATCCCCTGGATCAGATCCAGGGTAATTGTTGTATATGTAATTTCCTCGAGTGTCATTATCCCAGTGAGGGAGCCAAAGTAGGTTCTGAAAATAATTTAATGAAGAACTGTCAATTGGACAGAACTTGTGTGTAACATGTTCATGTGTGTGACTGAAATTGGTTGTGCTTCCACTGCATGATTAACTTAAAGAGCCTAGTCGTGCTTTTTATTCAGTAGATCTGAGATAAACTGCTAGGAATAATTGCCAAGTTGCTGGGTTTTTGAAAATTTAACAATGTTTACGTATTTTAATTATAACATGGATTGCACTCAATGTTGTTTTGCTATGTTCACCCTTACATGTTATATATACATGACAAAACTTTGCATATTTGGTGTATAATGGTCTTTATTTACAATGATGTATGTATGGCAGTTTTTAATAAAGATTTGAATATTATATGTATTTTATGTAACACCGTTTTATTTTCAGGCTACTTTCTCAGTTCCAGACCAATTTGAGATTTTGGCTTTTTCAATTCTGATCTGGTTTGACTTCTTATAACAATAATTTTTATAACAACATTGATAACCTACCAAAATTTAATTTAAATTCGTAGTAAACACTTCCATGTAAAAGGAAGAAAACAAGGAAGCAAGTCAATTATTAATGATATAATCAAATCCCAGCATTATTTTGATCCCCTTGGAAAAACCAACAATCCTTGTGAGTCAGAAGCACAGAGCTAGTCAAGTTATATTTACAAAATTACAAGGACACTTTCCACCTGAGTTAGGAACAAAACATGCGTTTCAGAGAAAGTCAAAAAATAACCCAAAAGGCAGAACAAAACCTGTGATTGGCATCAAAAGGGAGAACGAAGGGTAGTATAATAACATGTATAGCATCAAAAGATAACCAAGATGATATATTGGAAAGACTAACAGAGAAAAAAAATGTCTGAAATAAATAAAACAGAATAAGAAACGTACCTTTTTGAGCCACGATCCCAAAACACGGAACCAAAGATTAATGCACAAATTGTTGAAAAGAAAATCCTAACTACATTGTAATGGGGATTCCGCCAATACGACACATTTTGTTTCCAATAACATGCATGGAACTGAGTAAAAATACTTTGCGCAAACTGGGTTGGAAAACTCAATGGCTTCGATCCAGGTACTGGAATGCTTAACTCTTGAATCAAAGCCTCTGTTCTCCTACAATATGAAATAACTTAAGAGTTTAAATGGTCAAAAATTCTCTGACTAGAAAACTTTTGATCTAATTTTAAAATTGTTCTTATCTCATTTGCTGAGTCCAATAAGAAAACAGTGGTCGCTAAAATCAGGAAGGGTTATGTTATAAAAGAACAGTTTCTTTACTTATAAAGATCTGAATTTTTGTATATCGTTGCAAAGTCCTCTCCAATACGCTGTTCAGCTGCTTGAGTACTGATTTCAAGCATCCACGTGGCTGGATTATAACCATCTTTGATTGCAGGCACTCCAGGAATTGCCTGCAAGAATAAGTGCTCTTATGAAAATGATAAAAAGAGCTAGATTCCAGACCTGCCTTCATGATAATCATTTAATATTGGACTTGTACTCCCAACACAAAATAACTTAAGAAAAGAGTCGTATTGAACTCCTCGTACACTTGCTACCACTTCCAAATGAAATTTGTCTATTTATGATTGAAACACAACCTGTTTAGATACAAAAGATGTTCTTTAATAGCATCCTGTTTCCAGTATCATAATGATCTGCTGTCTGACTTCAACTATCACTAACCTTCATAGAATAGGTTCTCAATAATAAATACCACAAAGCGTGGATTTTATTTTTCATTTCCTAATATATCTCAAGACCAGGACTTCTATTGAATCTTGGTTGAAAATCCCATAGAGCTGCCAGTAATGTTCGGCAAAGTTTCAAATGTTTATTATCTTTCGTGTTCCAGTATTTTGCATCTTCTTTTGCATTCTAAATATTTGATGGTTGGCATGTTTCAGTTTCTTGATGCTTTCGTCTGGTGAGGAAACTAAGAAAATTCTTTTTGTTATAGCAGTGTAAAGCAATAAAAATTGAATACTGATTACAAACAAAGGTTATTTCTTCTTAAAATAGAAATATTAATAATTCATTACGCCAGGAGGACATTTTATTTTTGTGCAACCACCATCAAAGTAATTTTGCAAATATCATTTTCTGTAATATATTGCTGAGGGTCTGATAGAAACTTATTGGAAATATAAGAGAAAATATCAGAATTTATTGGAAATTATCGGCAAGAATAAACTTAGACCTGAAAATCTAAGAAAATGTATGAAAATCAGCAACCAAAACCACAGATGGACCAAGAGGTATTGGAGATATTTGCATCACTGCATAGAGGGTCTCAATTTACTTTGAGGGAGACAGTTGTAACTGTAATAACCCCTCCCAATGCATTAGCATTTTGGCCATTTCCATTGCCTATGTAACTCCAGGTAATCATGTTACTGTTAAGATCTAAATGCCAAAATAGTCAAAACAATGACCTTGATGAGTCTTACCTTGTTAGCATATCAAAAGAACGATTCAAAATGGGAAGAGGATAAAAATCTGTAAAATCTAAACTGAAAGTAGACCAGCATTGTATGTTCTCTGCTGCAATCTTTTGGTAAGCTTACACAAACTTTTAAGATAACCTTCACAACAGAAATATGCTTTTCAGAACACCTTGCTTCTAGAATCATCAAACTTTTGTCCGTAAACAAGTAAAACTACTAGCCATCATTTAGAATAGATTAGTATTATTAACAGATCCCTTAAACCATATTTTTAATTTCTAAGGAAATATATCAATTCAAGTTCCCCTGAATCTTGGATGGAGATTCCATAGATTTTTTTGTGATGTTTAGTTAAGCTGTTCCGACCTTTTTTTTTTACTTTTGCTGTTGCTGCTCATGTTTTCCATGCCTAAAGCATAAAAGACTAACGAGAAAGAATTGATTGCATTCGTTTGTAACCTGTGAAGGTTGGAGTATTAACACGTTTCTTTTAAATAATATTGGTACTAGTGTTTATGGAAGTGTGGTAGACCAATTACCAAACACATGGTGACTCCATTTCCAATAGAGACATCATATTCATATTTGTTGTGTATGTCAAAGTTTGACGCAGATAAGCAATGTTAAAAATTTGTAAGACAAAGCTGACGGTTGGAGTTCAAGACCACAGATGGATTCCTCAAGGCCAGAATTGTGGCCAGCTATACAGAAATTTTGAAAAGAGGAAAAACGAAACAGTACACCCGAAGGAAAGTAACTTATATTTAATTTAAATTTATTGAGAAGTTGAATGATTGTTCTGAACTTGGAATATACAATAATCATAAATTAATCATGGAGTACACCAGTCAGCAGCAACTATGACTGAGGGGAAAGCAACCACGTGAAATCCAGACCATGTCCTTTTGTTGGTGTATATGGGGTTGGCTATGTTTAATCAATAGATGTTTTGGATATTTTGGCTGGAATTTTGTGAATTTTTTTGGTGAAATTTTGATTTCTGTTGTTTAAACTGGGACTTTGATTAAATATATGAATTCAGCACCTTGAAAAACTCCTCCAACACTTGGATTATAGAGAATTCACAACTCAAACTTGTAATTCCAACAAATCTATATTGAATTATGAGCAAGTTAGACAAACAAACAAAAAACCTTATAAAAAAAATACAAGTCTCATATGAAAACACTTACATACAGGGCAGCAAAAATAGCTCAAAAGACATTAAATGCAAAGACATTATATGTATATATATACCGTACAAAATGACGAATCAAATCCAAGATCTCGCACATTTTTTTTATATATATAGAAAAAAATATTAATTTTTTGCTTAGACAAACAGATATATTTTTATAAATTTTTTATCTGGCCATTTTTTTTATTTGGAATAATTCTTAGGTTGAATTTTTAATTTCTTTTTATTATTATCATTTTTATGGATAAATAGTTTAATAATAAAGTTTGCAATTAATTTTTTAAATAGTAAAAAAAGTTATCATAATTTAGTTGTCAAATCAATAGCAAGGGCAACCATCACTAGATATTGTTTAGAAATGTCGGTTCACTCATTATCATTATTTAAGGAAAACCAAGCCATCTAGAACAACCCATTGGTGGTCCATAAAGGGACAGAGTTTCATTCGTATCAGATGTCTCTAGGTCTTGGGCCATTAACTTGTTTTCCTACATTGGAGGAAGATGAACACTTAACCAAGTAGACGCAGTTTAGGTCAAACTTTGAGACCAAAAGTTTGCAATTAGTTTGTCTATATATTTTATAACTTGTTTTGTTACATTGGAGAAAGATGGACACTTAACCAAGTAGACACAGTTTATTAGGTCAAACTCCAAGACCAAAAGTTTGTAATTAGTTTGCAATGAGATATGTTGGCTATCTCACCTACATTCCTCTAGGCATCATAGTTACTTCTATCTATTCGGTTCGAAGTCAAATGATTACCACAAAAAGTAGACGAAAAGAATCTTGAATACTTGAAAGTGAAACACCTTTCTATTTAATTTACATGGAAAACTGCTCACATGAGATATTTACTTGATTTGAAGACATTGTGATGTTTGTGCCCTCCACATATTCAACCAATTATTATGCATGCACAACTAGTTCGTTGATGTTATCACCAAGCTTCAAGAAAAACATATATGAGGAAAAGACAATGGATTATGGCTATATATATATATATATGAAAATAAATAATTAATAAT